>CAUYRH010022129.1:0-26686 GCA_963574655.1 Perodicticus potto
TAATTATGTCATGTTTCATTTTTTATTTGTTTTTTTTTCTTCTTTTTTTTATTGAATCATAGCTGTGTACAATAATTCAATCATGGGGTACAGTGTGCGGGTTTCACATACAATCTGAGATATTTTTATCAACCTGATTGACATAACATTCATGAGATGTTCTCATTTACTATGTGAAAACATTTTTGATCCGTATTTAGAAGTTTTCTCCTGACCCTTCAAATATGTACCACAAGTGTGATCTCACCTTTTATCCTCTCTCATGGGGGGAGAGAGGATAAAGGGTGAGATGTTTCATTTTTTAGTTCCCTCTTATATTTCTTGTAAACCTGAGTTGATGTCTATACACTTGATGGAATAATCACCTCTTCTAGGTTTTAGAGACTGGACCAGTGGGAAATGAGTTTCACCTAAGAGTTGGTGTGAGGGTGCAAGTTGTGTGGTTTGTTATGCATCTCTGTTATAGGGGGATGCTGTGGAGTAATCTATGTGCAGCTGAAGTCAGCATCAGCAAAGACTGCAAGTGGCCTCAGCAGCAAAGGCTGTGAATATTTATGGCAGTGACAACGACAGAAAAGTATGTTGGAGTCTTGAGTGGGAAAGCCTGCTGAGATCTATCTATCTTCCATTTTTCTATGGAGAAGCCCTAGCTGAGGGGATCTCTCTCATCTTTGCATCTTATGTGACCTGAAGGCAGTTACAGAGTAGTTGATTCCAGTGTACAGGCACTCAGATTAGCTGCAGAGCTGGAGTTCTGGGCTTAGACACTCATGAAAGTAATGTAGCACCTGGGTCTTAGGGTGCAGGAGCACTTGCTGAGGTGTGGAATATGTCCACACATATGTGGATCATGTGAATGTGGATCATTCACAGTGGTAGGGTTTGGGACAATGGCTTATTTCCCAGGAATTTAGTCCTAGGGGACAGAGTGTGAAGTGGCTTGTGCCCCAGAGGGTAGGATGTAGTGACAGCATGCCCTGGGGATGAAGAGATAATGTAGCTCAGGCCCCAGGAATGGCAGGGTGCCACTGCAGCTTGGGACCTAGGGGGCAGGGTGAAGCAGCATTAAGGCCCTGGGGATTGTAAGGTAATTCAAGCCCTGAGAAGTGGGACATAGTAAATTCGTGGCTCCTAGTCCTTGGATGGTTCAGTATTTCGGCTGCTTGAAGGCAGCTTGGTTCCTGAGGATGGTGGGGCACAGCACAGGTGTGACTCTAACCCCTGTCATCCACTTTTTATCTGTTAATCTGTAATTGTAGCCTCCTCAAATTTATTCAACTTCTCTTGATTTTCCTTTCTTGTAAATTTCTGTAAGTCTAAATGAAGATGTTAATATTTTGATTCATGGTTATCTGTGGTGTTATCTCTTTTTTCCTTCAGGACATTTAGATTTAATTTCACAATTGGTTCTTTCAGAGTAAGGAATTCATTTTATTCTTATATGTGTCTAAGTGTTTACAGGGGAGCTTTCCTTTTGCCTGTAAGCAGATGTGCTGGGTTTGATCTGGAGGTCTTGGATTGTCTGTCTGTCTCTTCCTTCTTGTTGCATTGACCATATCCTAATTCAAATTCTGTTCTGCAGCTTATTTTCCTCAATCACATAAAACACTTTCTTAGCTAAAATACTTTTCATTATTAAAGCATTCATTTGTTCATCAGTTATTAATTAGGTATCTAATATGTGCTGGGTATGGCAGAGAAAAATAGGTATGATCCCTGAACTGATGAACATTGCTATCTAACGGGGGTAAAGATTTATTAAAAGTACACACATGCACATGCTCAGACTCTGTAATGCTTTACCAATGTCTCCCTGTGTGTGGTTTTCATTCCACGCAGAATAGAGTTTGTAAGGCATGTCGAATTTCGTGACGTTCAAAATCTTCCAGTCTTACCTTCCAGTTTTCCTGGACATCTACCTCTTTCTGAGAAGTGTCTGCCTTGTGCTCCCTTTCCGGTTTTGGCCTGATTTTTCCTTGGTCTTGTAACAATCACCTGTCTCCATCAGCTTTTCCTGAGAGTCCTGAAGTTCTATTTGGATGCCACATAGACTTTATGGAATCTTTCTCGACTATAACAACTCAAAGGAACACCTTCCTCCTCTTTGCATGTGTGTTTTCTGCGTCTATTTTCACAGCACCTGTTAGACTTATTTAGACACTGTCCCTTTTCTTGACCAGACTGGGGAGTCAGGAATATCAACTGCATCTGTCAGTTGTGGGAAGAAATAGATGGCCCACTCAGGTGAAGGTAGTTTGATAAGGGTTTAATTTATAGAAAGACCAGTTTGAAGGTTTGGAAAGTGGGTAAGAGAACCACAAGAGGCACTGGGGGAACAAAGGATTAAAAGTGGAGCTGTCTCTGTCCCTCTTAGGGACAAATGAGAGGAGGCAGAGACTTCCAGGACATGAAGAAGAGAATGGTGTAAGGAAACAGCTTTGGGAGGCCCAGTAACTTTTTGAAGGATATATCAGCCTCAGACCTGGGGTGAACTTACAGGGAATGACCAGGAAACACATCTTCTTTCTCTGTTCTCCTGCTGGGCTCAATGAGAGGCCAGAGGACACTGGACTCCACTGAGGCAGTAGACTTTGTTAGTATTTCATAGATATAAAGAAGGACAGAGGAGAGAAAATGTTTCAGGAATAGAAAACAAAAGCAAGCAGAGTATATTTGGCACAGTGCTTTGCTCACCTTTCTAACTTTCTTATGCCTTCATGGCTTATTTTCAGCACCAGTACATGTTTGAGGTACTGTGTATTTACACGTTTTATGGTTTTAGTTTCAGGATTAGTTAAACCATTTGGAGAGTATTTTTTTCTTCCTTTTCATATAATTATTTACAGTAACATATTTCTTCCAAAGGTGGATGTTTCAAAGATTTGAGTGATGTATCAATGACTGCACAAGCTGTTTCTTTAGATTTTGGCTGTATAAATTTTGTATATCTATATGAAGGTATGCATGAGTTCTGACAATTAAGTTTGTGAACTCATCCCAGAAGAAGTGCTACAAATGCTTTGCTGAATATCACTATGGTCACCTTTGAAGTATTCCCCTTGGGAAGCTGTGCACTGATGCCAGCACCAAGTGAACCCTTCAAAGCAATTTTGGAACACTTTTTCTCGAATGACTATCAGGGCAGTCATTGTATATCTATTCTGATGTGCATCTATTTAATACAGTAATTTAATCTATAGGTAAATGGTTTATATTAAACAAAATAAGAGGAATGTTAGGAGCCATATATATCATAAGAGATTTAAATATTATAGTATTATATTGAGTATAAAGAATGGTGTTAATAGATAGCCCATTTGAAGAATTTTTACATTTATACTAAAATATGTACACCATGATTAGAAGAATTGTACTGGTCTCCTCCCAAAGGGGTGGAGAGCAAACTAATTTGGATTAATCATTTTTTTTTGTCTTTTAATAGGAGAGTTCAGCACATTTAACCAATTACCATAAATGCATAAGTAATAGAACTCACATTGGGGGATGGGGAATAGCAGAAATACTTTTATAGAGGAAGCCCCATGGGATTTGACTGCAAGCATTTATGTAGCCAGTAGTACAAGGCTGTAGGAATTAATATACCTATGCAGAGATACTGGTAGCCCAGCCTCAATGCCTGGACCTGGTCTTCATGTTGCAATGAGTATGGGAGAAATTTGATGTCACCTTATTCCCTAATTGAGTGCCACATCCTTTATACCACAAATAGAGCAGTGGAAATCCCTGAAAAAAACGCCTAAAGTTTTGATTTCAAATCCTAATTAGAAAATTGGTTCCAGTATAGATTTCGTCATGTATACTTGTGTGCTGACATTGAACCTGTTTTACTTAAGACTTTGAGAGCAGATTAAACCTATGTTAAATGAGGTCTTCTCTGCTGGTGCTGTTTGAGGGTAAATCTTTAAACAACAATCCATCAATGCTGCCTCTCTGGCTTGAGGGTAAATGGCTGTTCTCCCTTCGAGGTGACCAACAGTTGATTTTTGTGAGGCTCCGTGTTTTCCACTGATGAAAATTTAAGTAGTTAAAATCTTCCTTACAAATTACCAGGTCATTTAAAAATAAATTGGACTCATTTTAATCTAATTCCTAATGCACAACTGCCTGGGGAGTTATTTTCAGCTTCGTTTGTTGCAGTTTGCAATTATCATGGCTCCTTTTAAAGAAAAGAGAAGTAACGGGACCATATTTTGTGTGCATTACCAATGATCTTCTAGAGAAACTCATATTTAAGCTAAGTAGTGGGAGAATGGGAGAACAGCGAATTCTTCAGACTTGAGGACGCCTGGCAAAAAATAGAAATAAAAGGTGAAGGAACCTAGCCCAGGTGCTAACATTTTACCCTGCTTAGGCCTCAGGTTTGCACATAATGACAATTCATGTAAATAACTGAAGGGACTTGATGCTTTCCTAAGCCCTTTGAGTCTTTGATTCCATTACTGTAAAGCTGCCAGCAACATTTTACTTTGCCTATTTCTTATTTCAAGAGGACAGGACTTGTGTGCTTAGTTTCTAAAATGAACAGTGTAATTTCAGCCATTGATTAAACCAGAGGGAATTGCTTTGACTCACAAGCCCCAGACTGCAAATTCAGAATTGATTTCTTACTCTTCCACAATCTGTACATTATGACAGTGTTGGAATTACAGGAATCATTTCCCCGGCTCAAATGGAAATGTCTATCTCCAATACTCTGCACAGTGTTGTTAGGTTCACCGGTTTAGAAGCACCTGCAAGGTGTAAATCAAAGATTATAGGAATTCAAAGAAAGAAAAGATGCTATTTTGTTTGGGAAGAAAGAGGTGGGGCATCTACTCTGAGAATTCATTGTGGCATAGGTGGCATCACACAATAAGGTTTATCAAATCTAACAAGGTAGAGATATAGGTACATTGAACATTTTTATTAAATGTAAATAGCAGAGCCAGGCTAAATGATATGTTTTCAAGTTCGACAAGAAAGTTGGTTGTGGATAGCAGGCTATCAGTGATATATTTGTACTGCAGGTAGGCCAGATGGTGGAATGCTTGACCAAACTATTTGAATTTTTACTGTGGGCAGCCAAGACCTATTAAAACAATTCAAGGAATAAAATACTGAATCAGTTAAGACAAGATTGGGAATTACTTTCATTCCTTCTAACCTTTCTGAGTAAATATCATTAAGTTGTTTTGCCACTTTGGCATTTTAATGGAGACTTTTAATTTCCCTCTCCCCCCAATTTAGAGTGAACAGAAGGAGCTGTACTTCTAAAATAATATTGACATATGAGCTAGCTTTCCACAAACATAAAAGGGGATAATTAGGAAACATATGTCTGATCCAAATTTAGGTTAAAAACACTCACATGTATTTAAAAGTGGATACTTTACCCTTTGATTGGCAAATAGCTATTAAAAATCTTCAAAAAACATTTATACAATGTCTTGTTAATCTTGTATAATTCGTTCTATGTACCTGAGGTGGTAAAGATGCCTATAATAAAGATAGCCAACATTTCTAAGTACTTTCTAAGTACTTAAAGTATTTCTTTAATCCTTAAAGTGTTACTTAAAAGAATTATTTAATTCTTAACAACTCCACAAGGTAGGTGCTATTATTATCCCCATCCTGCAGGAGAAGAGACTGAGGCAGTGAGTGGCTGAATATTGATTGTATTGGAGGCCACACAGCTACTGACTGGGAAACTTGGGATTTAACCTACCATTTTCCCTCCAGAGTCTATGCTCCTAACCACCTTACCAGGCTGCCTCTCCTAGGGTGGTAGAGATTATAATCCAGGCCATGAAAACACAGAAACTGAGACATGAGGAGTATAACTCGCATGAAGTCTCCCAGAAGTAGTAAAATATAGGGTTTCTAAATGTACTTTTCCCTTAACAGAGTAGTATCCAGAAATGATTCTTATAAATTGCAAAAAAAGATTTTTAAAAAAATTTTTAGTAGCCATCACTCACTAGGAAATTTGGCTAAAGGTAGATTAAGTGGATCTTTGACAGGATGAGCAGATGGTTCGGGAGTCTGATCTGGGGAAATCAGTGTTACATGCTAAGTCAGGCAGCCTCCTTTAACAATAAACATTATAAATAAATAAAAAAGAAAGATTTGTACCCCGCCACCCCAGCCCAGAGTAGGCACTACTCTTCTATGCTCTCATTATAGCCTAGGTATAGATAGTTCTGGCATGATTTTTTTCTAAAACAAATTGCTTTCATCTGTTTTTTTTTTTTTTTTTTTTTTTTTTTTTCCTGCCTGCTTCTTCTATTCCTTTTCTGCTGGGAATTCTCAACCTTGGCACTATTGATATTTTGGGCCAGGCAATTCGGCTCCTTTGCGTTGTACAATGATTATCAGAATCTTTGGATTTTTCCAAGAGATACCAGTAGCATCACCCAGTTCTGACAATGAAAGATGTTTCTAGACATTGCTAAATGTTTCCTGGTAAGCAAATCATCCCTAGTTGAAATACCACCTTTCTCCCTGCACTAGACAGTGAGTGGTTGCCTCTGGCTTCCAGACCAGAAGAGGAGTTTTTAACCTGGAGTCCAGGATCTCTGGATTTGCCAACCAGAGTCCACAAATCCTTTAGAATTACATAAAAATGTTTTGTGTATGTGGCTTTTTATCAGAAGAGTTCTTAGCTTTCAAAACATTCTCAAGGAGATTTGTAGCTTGCAAAGTGACTGCCATTACCCCCTTGAGGCAATGCCATGGACCATCCATCAGAAATTTTGACCTGGACCAAAGTGTGTACTTTCCTACCTGTCAGGATACTAACACTACACAGACAGAGATTCCTAAGGATCAGCCTTTTTCCCTAAGCCTTCCTGACGTTTTTAAATGAGGATACTATTTATAAATAAACAATTTGTGGTAGGGTGTGTTTTCTATGTAAAGGGTGGTGGAAGACAGGTAGTGGCCTTCTGATGGGCCTCATCTTGGACATGTTCTCCTATAATCTTGAAGGTTACCTGATGGAATGGCATTATTTATAGAGCAGAATTCTTGGTAGTGGGAAGTCGTTACTACATGTATTTTATTCTTTGCTTCCAATATTACTTTTTATCTCTTTACCAAGCCCTAAAATTCTCAAAGTAGAGGTGTAGACTTTTACATTGAGGGGGTGGTAGAGGAAGTAATATGGTTATAAAATGAAATAAGATGAAACTCCAGAAATTTGAAAGATGTAAGAGCCAGGGGAGACCAATAGCTGCCCATTTTTTTTCAGAAGGGTCCTTTCCTCAGAAATCCTTCTGATGGGATTTCATACATCAGTTTCCTTTTCCATCCTCCCCCCCACACCTGAATGGGTTAAAGAAGATGGATTGAATCTTTTTCTCTTTTGGTTTTGTCTACTAGTTCTAGGAATGAAATTAATATGATCTAGGCATGTGATTCTAAAAAGTATAGGCTGTGGCTCACTGATGAGCTTCAGGGATTTTCATGTCTCAGCAAAGAATGGTCCAAATGTGTTAGTCATTTCTTCAGTCCTTTGAAATAAATGGCTTGTAATTTTGTAGCTCTCAATTTTAACATACAACTGTGGACTGTCTTCTTGTAATTAATTAAATTACTAAGTTTTTAAATTTTGGCACCTATCTGATTGCTGTGGACCAAATGTTTTTTTTCCACCCCTTACCCAAAATTTATGTGTTAAGATCCTAACACCCAGTGTGATGGTATTTGGAAAGGGAAGCCTTTGGGAGATATTAAGGCATGGGGGTGGAGCCCTCACAAATAGGATTAGTGTCCTTATGAAAAGAAGAGACACACAGTAGTTCTATTTTCTTCCCTCCATTTGAGGATGCAGCGAGAAGACCAGGAAGTGAGCTCTCACCAGACACCCTGCTGGCACCCAGATCTTGGTCTTCCCAGCCTCGAGAACTGTGAGAAATAAATTTCTGTTGTTTAAGCTACCCTGTCTATGGTATTTGTGTTATAGCAGCCTGAACTAAGACCCAGTAAGAATGTTTTCTAGGACTTCAGAGCAAGACTTGTTCTTCCTTTGTCTTTGAAACTGAAGGAAGGCAAGGACTACAGCTGTGTGAGCCATGTTTCTACTGTGAGAAGAAATTTTGAGAAAGGAACCAACTCAGAGGAAAATGAGAGAAATAGTCCTGAGACCCATTCCAGGCAGTGTCTCTCACCTGTAATCCTAGCACTTTGGGAGGCTGAGGTGGGGAGATAACTTGAGCTCAGGGGTTTGAGAACCAGCATAAGGAAGAAGAGACTCCCCCCTCTCTATTAAAAGTAAAAAAAAAATTACCCAGATCTCATGCCAGGTGCCTGTAGCCCCATCTACTCAGTAGGTGAGGCAGGAGGATTGCTTGAACCCAGGAATTTGAGGTTTCTGTGAGGCAGGTCAATGCCACAGCACTGTAGCCTGGGGCAAAAGTCTAAGGGTCTGTCTCAAAAATAAAAAAAAAAAAATAAGTAGTCCTAGTGACATCTCTTGATACTCTATATCTCACTTTGACTTTTAAGCAAATCCCACCCACAAATATGGTTTATAGAAGATAATAATTTCTTTTTTACTCAACCAGTAGGAGTTCCTTTTGCTGTCATTTTCCCTGAGAAGACTTCTATTTCTCCCCATGATTTTTCAGTTTTCTTTATTAAATTTTCCATTTCCAAATAAAAACAAAACAAAAGGTACATACTTTTCCATAAACAGCTATTACTAAATACTTGTTCCCAGCACAATAGCAAAACAAAGAAAGAGAAAACAACAAGGCTTGCTAAAGATCGAAAATTTGAAATTTACTTTGGAAGTGGCTATCACAAAATATTTTAAATTTATCTTTAGTTGTTGAGAAGTAAGCCCATAATTGGTGGTCATCAGGGTCATTAATTTGGGAGCTTTCTTGGAGACCACCTCTTGGAATAATCAGTTTTTTTTTTTTTGAGACAGAGCCTCAAGCTGTCGCCCTAGGTAGAGTGCCGTGGCATCACAGCTCACAGCAACCTCCAATTCCTGGGCTCAAGCGAGTCTCTTGCCTCCACCTCCCAAGTAGCTGGGGACTAGAGGCGCCCGCCACAACGCCCGGCCATTTTTTGGTTGCAGCCATCATTGTTGTTTGGCGGGCCCGGGCTGGATTCGAACCCACCAGCTCAGGTGTATGTGGCTGGTGCCTTAGCCCCTTGAGCCACAGGCGCCGAGCCTGAATAATCAGTTTTTAAGTACTGTCCTCTGCCCAAACCTTGTGTGGGGTAGGGGTGGTTGACCACCAAATGTCAAATGAGAGGACCATAAGGGATAAAACGCTGCACATGAAAGATTTATATTTCCTTTCCTTTTACTCCAGGATGTGGAGAATGGGCTATGAGGTGGTAGGGCCCCCCACAACCTGGGAGAGACTCTCAGGGACTGAACCCCCAACCATTTTTCCTCCTTTAAATAACATTCTTTTCGTCTGCCAGAAGTCACGTAGCCCAAGCAAACTTTTCTGATTATTGACAAGCACAGTTTTCCCTTTTTAAGGTTGACCTTTACCCCATGTGCTAAGATTTATGTCATGTAGCAACCTTGTTGAAATACTATATAAATAAAGCTATTTCCATGTTTTGGTTTGGGGCTAGCTGTAGTCATCTGCTGTGCCAGCCCTACTGACCCCATCCTTTCTTTTGTCTCTTGTGTGTTTTATTTATTTTTTTGTCTTTATTTTTCATTTTTCACAATTCTCACTCAGGATTTCTCTCCATCCCCTCGTTAGTATGCAAGACAGGGAGAATAGTTAATTCTGCCTTCTCCTTATGCAAACCATTTTGCTATCTTGAAGCTTCTTATCAGCCTGTGTGTAATCACTGTCTTGATTTATTTGCACTATCAGCTTCCAATCCACCACTTACTCTCCTGTTTCAAAGACTATATTAGTGTTGTTCTGAGGTCTGAAGCTGGGGCTGAGTCCTGTCTTGTCTCCTGACTGGGCCCTGGAGGTGGGAGCAGACTGCAAACCCAGCTTTGTGCTTACAGATCACTCCCAACCCAGTTCCCTGGCTTTTCATCAAAGGGTGGATTTTTTTTCCTCAAACAAAATTTTAGACCTGCTGTTCTAATTTGGACTTTAATGGCTTTTTAATTAATGAGCAGCTGTTCATAATCAAATACAGATCATAAAGTCATATTCATTTATGTTTAAAAAATAATTATTAACTCCTTTATTTTTTACTTCAAAACATTAAGTGGGTACAAATGCCTTTGCTTCATGTATACCTTTTATAATGCTTGAGCTGAGTGTTCATTATACCGAAGAGGTAAGTTTATTTTCTTTTATTTATTTAAAAACATTACAGGGTGCAAATGTTTGGGTTACATAATTACCTTTTGTAATGATTAAGTCAGGGCTTTTAGTTTGCCTGTCACCCCAGTAGTATTCATCATACCAGGCAGTAAGTTTTTATTTCTTTCCCCTTCTTGATTTCCAATGACCTTTACATCTCTAAGTGCCTATGTGTGACCATCAATTAGTTCTCAATTATTATAGAGTACATGTATTGTTTGCTTTTCTGTCCCTGAGATATTTAGGATAATGGTCTCCAGTCATTATTTAATTCCTTTTTATGGCTGTGTAGTACTCCATGATATACATGTATATACCACATTTGCTTAATACACTAATGAATTGATGCACATTTAGGTCAATTCCACATCTTTGCAGCTGTGAGTTGTGTTGTGACAAACATTTAAGTGCTGAATTCTTTTTTGATAAAATGACTTCATTTTCTTTGGGTAGATAACCAGTAGTGGGGTTGTGGGGTTTAATAGTAAGTGTACATTTCTTTCTTTGATAAATCTCCATAACTGTTTTCCATAGAGGTTGTACTAATTTGCAATCCCACCAACAATGTATTAGCATTCCTTTCTCTCTGCATCTGTGCCAACTTGTGTTGTTTTTTAATAATGTTCCTCCTATGCCTAGTTTATTGAGGGTTTCTATCATGAAAGGTTTCCTAATTTTATGGAATTATTTTTCTGCATCTTTTGAGATGATCATGATTATTATTTGTTGTTGCTTCTGTTTATGTGGCAAATTGTGTTTATTGATTTGCATCAGTTGAACCAGCCTTGCATCCCTGGGATGAAATCCACTTCATTATGGTACATTATCTTGTTGATGTGCTGGTAAATTCAGTGACCTACTGTTTTATTGAGAATTTTTGCATCTGTATTTATATGGGGTATCGTCCAAATTTTTCTTTTTGTGTTGTGTCCTTTTCTGGCTTTGGTGTCAGGGTTATACTGGCTTTATAAATTCATAGAGTGAGTTGAGAAGGAGTCCTTGCTTCTTGATGCTATGGAATGATTTCTGTTGGATAGGTACCAGCTTTTCTTAGTAGGTCTGGTAGAATTCACCTGTGAATTCATCTAGTCTGGAGGTTTTTGTTGTTGGGAGGGTTTTTTTTTTTTTTTTTTTACAAAAAAATGCAACAATGTTATTATTATTATAAACCGACAATTTATAATTGTATAAGTTTATGGAGTACACAGTGATGTTATAATCTATGAATACAATGTGGAATAATTAAATCAAACTAGTCAATATATCAATCACCTCAAATACTTAAAATTTTTGTGGTAAGAGCATTTGAAATTTGCTTTCTTAGCAATTTTGAAATGTATGTTACTCTAATATTAACTATAGTTACATTGTACAACAGAACTCAAAAAAGAATAAAGCATTTTTTGTGAGATTTTGCATCTTTGACTATCAATGAGATAAAATATCATTTTCAAAATAGCATCCAAATGTTAAGTGATTTTACCCACATCCTCCAGGTCATAATAAAGCAAGCAGGTGAACAGAGTAATAATTCATGGTATTTCATGTTTAACAAACTGTTAACAGAGAAAGTTGGTTGAAAAAAGGCTTAGGAACACTGTCTTATAAGAATTACAACCGAGGAGCTCCATAATCATCTGGCATCCGTTCAATATTGTATCTGTGGTTAGAAATATACATGATAGGAACTCCATGGATTTTACGGATTCTTCGTTTAAGGTCTCGGTCAACTGTGGCCACGATGTAACTCTTGTGCTGAGTTACTCTCTGTACTAAGCAGTCATCAGCATAGGTTCCTTTGTGTGTGCATGGTAATCGTTCAAATCTTGGATCCTTGGCAATCCTGAGGGCCACTCGATACTTCTGCCCCAATTTCTCAATTTCAGCCATTACACAGTCAGTTATACAAGGAATGCACTTGGCATACAGACAGTCCATCATTGACTGCACTAAGTCCAGTTTGACTTTAATGGAAAAGTTGATAAAGTTGGTATCAACCAAGATGTGATAAGGTGGGCCCAGTTGTGTATTATATTGGAAGAATAAGCAGGAAGGGTGCTGGGGGACTTCTCTTTCCTTTAATGTGCTGGGATCTTTCTTTTTAGGTTTCAATCTGTCCTTTTCTTTAAGCCTCTGATCCCGAAGACTAAGCATTTGCTTCGTGGTTGCATATTTCCTTGTTTTCTTTTGCTTCCCCATGCTCATGCCAGACTATTGTTTTTTCCTCAGGAGGGTTTTTCTTAACTGCCTCAATCTAGCAATTTGTTATTGGTCTGCTAAGGATTTCTATTTTTTCCTGATTGAGACTTGAGAGGTTGTGTGCTTCTAGAAATTTTCCTATTTCTTTTACATTTTCTGGTTCATGAGTGTAGAGATTTTCATAGTATTCACAGATGATAATTTGTATTTCTGTGGTATCAATTGTGATGTCTCCCTTTTCATATCTGATTGAGCTTATTTGAACCCTTTCTTCTCTGTTTCCGGTGAATCTGGGTAGTCGTCTATGGATGTTTACCTTTTCAAAGAACAAACTATTGTTTGTATTTTTGGAGAAGGATTGTTGATCCTTTGTATTTTTGGAGAAAGATTGTTGTCTATGTCTTTTAAGTGGGGCATTAAGGCCATTCATGTTCAGTGTTAGTATTGATATATAGAATACGGTTCTGTTCATCGTGTTCATCCTTGAGATGAACAGATACCTTGTTTTGTTTTCCATTTTTTGCTCTTGTTTTATAAGAGCTGTGAGCTCTAGCTTTCAGGTGACTTTTACACTGGTGGATATATATTGTACTCTTCTATGTATAATGTAGCTTTGAATATCTCTTGTAAGGAAGATCTAGTAATGACAGCTTCTCTTACTGTTTTCTTGCATGGAAAAGCCTTGGTTCATTCACTGTTTATGAGACTTAGTTTGGCAGGATACAGAATTCTTGGCTGACAATTGTTCAGTGTGAGAAGACTAAAAATGGGGCCCAATCCTTTCTGGCTTGTAAGGTCTCTTCTAAGAAGTTTGCTGTTAGCCTTACAAGTTTTTCTTTGCAGGTTAGATGTTACTTTTATCTTTCTTTTTGTGGAATTTTCTCCTTCAGTTTAATTTTGGTCAAGTTGATGGCTGTGCGTCTTGGAGATGTCCTATTTGCTGTGATTCTTCCTGATATTTAATGACTGTCTTGTATCTGGATATCGGAATCTCTGGCAATACTAGAGATGTTTTTCTCAATAATTCCCTTGAATAGGTTTTCTGTGCCTTTTACTTTTTCTCCTTCCCCCTCAGGTTTATGAATGAGATAGATTCTGTAGATTCAATCTTAAGTTGAATTCATATGTAAATTGAATAGGCACATTTACTTATACCCAGGCACATTTATCAAGTACCTGTAATAGCTTCCATTCATGAGTGAGACTTTGAACGTCACTCGGATGTTTGTAACATGGGGACTTACTATAATAGCTATTTTTTGTAAGTGTGTGTTATATGTAAGTCAGATGTTTATAACTTGGTAACTGCTTGCGTATTAGTTTGCTTCATGTAGTTCCATATTTCTCCTAGTGATAATTCATTCTTTTTTATTCTTTTTTCTGCATCTTTGACTGTATCAGTTTGAGAGCCTTGTCTTCAAGTTCTGAGATTCTTTCTTCTGCTTGATCTAGCTTGTTATGAAAGCTTTCTGCCATATTTTGTAATTTCCTAAATGACTCCTTCATTTCTTTCAGTTCCATTTTTATGTTGTCTAACTCTTTAGTGACTTTTTCATTTTTTATTCATGTCCTGAAATATTTTTAATCCTTTTTTTGTGTGTTTACTTTCAACTTTCTCATCAATCTCATTCATCTTATTTGTCATCCATATTCTGAACTCCATTTCCGAACATTTTGACAGTTTCCCTTTGGTAGAAATCCATTGCCATATATCCATTGTGATCCCTTGGGGATGTCAAGCTGGTTTGTGTTTTTTCATGTTGTCAGAGTTTTTTGCTAGTGTCTTAGCCCTGGGATGGTAGGTTTGTGGTACATGTGTTCTTTTTTGCTGGGAACTCTCTTACTTTTTGAGAATAAGGTGAGAACCCTAAGTAGCACTTTTGTGTCCTTCTCTGGAATATTGGCCTGGCAGGGCAGGGGTGGGTGCACTGAGAGCCTGTAGTGCAGCTGTTCCATTTTATTCTAGTCCCTGTGGTTGTCAAAGACTGAGCTGATGCTGAGGAATATTTGTTGGAGTGGTGGGTTGTTCCCTAGGCCACTGTTGGAAGCTCATGCAGTGTGTTGGGTGAGTCCCTCTCCATGGAGGCAAGTGGTATGACTTTTGCCAGTGCGTGGGTGGGTTGTGGTACTTCAGCCAGCATCTGGGCAGGTGTGGGGCCTTGATCAGTGCCTGGGCATATCATGGGATTTTGGAGGATACCTGAGCATGTCACAGGACTACAGCTGGAGGCAGGGTGAAACATAGAAACTTGGCAGGTGCCTGGACATGTTGCTGGACCTTGTCAGGTACCTAGATGGGTTGAGGGGACTTGGCCAACACAATCACAAAGGTTGGGTAGATAATGGGACCTTTAGCTCATGTCTAGGTGGGTTGTGGGAAATGGGTGGGAATCTGGACAGGTTGAGGGTTCTTGGGTGGTATCTGTGCGAGTGGTGGGACCATGGTCAACAGGGGGTTGGCAGGGCCAGGGAGATGTGTGGCATCCTGCCCGGAGTCACAGTGGCTGGGGCTGACCTTCTATCTAGGTTTGACTGAGGCAGCTGCTCCAGAGTTACTTAAGTGGTAGTGGTAGCACTATTGAGATGATGAGTTGGTGGCAGTAGATGTGGGAGGGGTGGGTACCTGCTCTGCTTAGATCCCTGGGAGGTGGCAAGTGGGGATGGTTAAGGGGTTACACAGCTTCCAGTCACAGTGCATGTCAAAGCCCCTCCTCCCTATGCCTTCTCTGGCTTGGCAGGGGTAAGGGGCAGGTAACTGTAGTGGATCTGACCCCTCTTCTGACCAGATACTCTGGACCTGAGAGCACAGAATGTCATCTATTGCAGCAACATGCAAAGCTGGTGAGACCCCACTGTGTCTGCTCTCCAGTGAAGTGCTGAGGGACAGTCTTGGGGAAGCTCCTTAATCAGTTTGGAGGCCTGCTGGGGTTGAGGAACCCCCTGTTAGCTTGGGTTGCAGTGTCTTCTGGGGAAGTGTGTAGCCCTAGGGATCTCTCCCTGACCCTTTCTTATTGAGCTTCCTCCAGGTACCTTCTGATGTTGCCAAGCAGATCACCCTACCCCTATCTCCTCCACTTTGGTATCTCCAGGTAAGTGCAGGCTGCTTCTGGTCTGCTTTCTTGGCCCCCCTCTGACTTCTAAGGAGTCTAATTACCTGTCAGTCTGGTCGATGACACAATCTATTGCTGTTGCTATTATTGATGTTAATATGGCTGGTCAGTCCTTCTCTTAGAAAAAAATACATGGCCTTGAATTTACCCAGACCTATATTCAAATCCTGATTCTTCTATTCATTATTCATATTACTTAAGCAAAAGTATTTAGCCCAAGGGGTTCTCAACCTGTGGGTCTTAATCCACAAGAACTGTATTGAAGAGCTGTGTTATTAGGAGGGTTGAGAACCACTGATTTAGCCTTTAGATGAAGCCTGAGTTTCTCCATCTGTAAAGTGAGGTTAGTAAACCTTACACCACAGAGTTTTAAATAGCATTATGGAGAATTATAAAAAAATTTAATACAATATTTGTTCCCTTTCTCACTCACTTGACCCTGGGGTTCTAGTTTTTCTTTTAATACCCATTTAAATAGACTTACCTACAACTTGCCAATAAAATCATTAATAGGTACAATTTTAAGAATGCTCACATTTAAGTGATAACATAAAGTTACATGGTCTAATATTTGCCTCCAAATAAATTTGAGATTAATGTAGATGTCCCCATTTTATAGATTATAAGAGTGAGAGTTCAGTGAGGATCAGTGTCTTAAATCCATAGCAAGTAAGTGCTAGAGCTGGGGTTTATTTTATTTTATTTTATTTTTTTTATTAAATCATAAGCACATAGATCATGTATACATTAATGCATTTATGGAGTACAATGTGCTGATTTCATATAGAATTAGGAACGCTTACATCACCCTGGTTAATATATACCTCATCTCCTTTACTCAATTATTGTGTTAAGACATTTATACTCTATATTTAATAGATCCGACATGTACCCTTGCATTATGTACCATAGGTGTGATTCCACCATTCACCCTCCCTTGATCTGACCTCCTCCCTCCCCTCCCATCTTTCCCTTCCTCCTTCATCCTGGGCCATAGTTGTTTCATTCTTCATATGAAAGTGTGAATGATTGTAAATTGGTTTCCAGAGCTGGGGTTTAAACCTGGGTGCTTTGAGTGTTCTCTTTGTTCTCTGAAACTGCTCCACAGCTCTCCCAAATTAAGCAGGAAGAGCAGACACATGTGATAGAAAATAACTAGAATATATTTCCATCATCCAGAGATAGCAGAACATTCACCCAAATGATTGAAATGACACTGGACGTCTGCAGGGTTAGAACTGTCTATTGGGTTCTCTGCCTTATTTGAAACTGTTTTGGAAAAGAGCTCAAAAGAAATGATTACTCCATATTAAAATTCTTCTGCTATGTGTATCAGTGGAGAGAAAGAACAAGAGAACTTCTTGTTATTTTTATCACTTTAGAAAGATTACTTTTAATTACATGTGGTTGAGTAGATGAGTTAAAACACCATGCAAGATGCAGACTTGTCAGCTTCCAGGTCAATCTATAGAGATCTCTTAGAAGTTGTCATCTCTTGCTGTTCATAATTTTTCCTTCCCTCCCACCTTACAGATGTAACCTCTTCTGTAGACTTTTGGGAAAAGCCTGACAGGAAGGATATAACATTCTGCATGCTTTATAAAGACCCTATCTTCTCTATGGGACTTGGCAACTATCAGATATTTGAAGGCAGATCTCCAGCTCCATTTTTTTTAATATGCAAAAGAAGCATGCATGTAGAATTGTCTGTTCTACCAGAGATAGACATATTGGGATAGTAGATAGACAGTTTCACTGGCAAACTTATCCACCTGAAAGTCTAGTCTTCAACTCTTTTTTAACAGTCGTGCATGATGCAGTTAGGAGACCTAGCGATGTAGGACATTGAAGCCCAGAATAAAGTTGGAAGTATTATTGCATTTACTGCAAAATAGATGTGGAAAAGCCTAAGTGAATCTACAGCATTCTACTCATTAATATTTCTAGCACTTTCTCATCTATTTCCTATTCTATTTCCAAAAACCAGGGTGTCACACTGGAATATGAATCCACATGTGGCAAGGATTTCCATGGCAGACACATATTCTAGAATATTTTTTAAATCTCTGGGCTTTAGTCACAAACGTTGAGCCTTCTCAATTTTCTTAGTAAAATCTGTGTGGCTTACAGTAGGAGAGAAAATATGTGATTGATGCAGTAAAATAGTGCTTCCATTTAATATTCAGGGCAGCTCAAGTTCAGGTCCATTTTTCTAGAATGGGCATACCGAGGATTTGGAAGTTTGAAAACACGAGATCTCACCTCTCTTTTTTTCTTCTAGATTTAGTAAATGGGATTAGAATTTGGGCTGCCATTTTGATATTTATATTTTTTATATATCTTGGTTGGTAAATAAGGTTGGGGCTATCACTTAATATGATCTGAATCTGTATTTGAGGAAATGCCTTACAGATTTGCAGACAACTGTGCTGGCCATGTAATTACCAAGTCTTGGTAATATGCTTTTATTCACTTGATTTATAATATTAGGATCTTCTCATACAATGACTAATACCATGTGTATTAGCCATATGTAGAGCTATTCTAGTCAAGTTCCAAAAATTTATCAAGTTTGAGAAAAATTCTCTGTATCCGTGAAGTTTTCCTTTTGGGGAGGGGAAGTTGGCATTCATCTAATTTCTGGAAAGGCTGCGTGGAAAGTCATTTTGAGAAGACCACTGGCCACATAGCCTAGGCATCATGGATTTATCCATTCCTCACGGCTGTTGTTTCCTTAATAACAGACAAACCCAGGGCCAGAAAGAGCCAGAGTTCTTACAGGTAGTGTTCCTCTGCCGGTTTGTGTCTCTGACTACTAGCTGTGACATGGGCACTGGCCTCAGGCTCTGTCTGTACCAAATTCCATCTGGTTGATTTGGTGAGTGTTAAAACACCAGGTAGGACACAGGCTTTGGAAGTTCCAGGTCCTAGTTTATTGAGGTGTCTTAGCAGTTTCCTGTCCTTGCTATTCACATTTCTTTCTCCCTCCTGCCCACTCTATGGATGTAAGCTACTTTGTCTGATTGTGGAGAAATGCCTGACACAGTTTTGTATGACCTAAAGATTCTATTTTCTCTACGAAACTTTTCAACTATAAAATTTTTGAGGGCAATATTTTTCTGGAAAATGCTGGAGTCCTCAGATTTGATCCAAGACCCTCAGGGAGTGAATTGGTGAATATCTAATTGTGCAGGGCATGGTTTTTGACATTTAAAGTAGTATAAAACACAATTTCTATGTTCAGTGTTCTGGTCATGTGTTGTTGGTGGGAGGGACATTCCAACCATGGGGGACAAATGGCACACGGAGAGAATAGTGGGAAATAGGGCTGACAAGCTAGGTTGGGACTGAGTTTCAGTAGGCCTTGGATGAAAACTAAGAAGTTAGTCATTCATTTCTATAGGTAATAGGGAGCCTTAGGGTGGGTTTTGGACAATATACTTAGAATCGCCAGGTAGTGCTATGGGAATATACATCAGGTTGGAGGAACACTTCTGTTTTGTGCTCAGCCTTGAATAGAGTCTGGTACATAATAGGAATATGAAGATTAGGTGAGTGTGTGAAAAATGAATGAAACTGTCCTGTGGATGAACTGGAGAGGGAGAGCAGCTGGTAGGGCAACTCTTCTAGCAGCACTGGGGCGAGAAGGCGGTCTGGGTGCAGAGACATTTGGACTGGGGTGGTGTGGGATAGGCATAGAGGCAGTAAGTGGTAACTGGATATGGAAGTGAAGGAAGGAAGAAGAACAAAGGAGTAACCAAGGAACAAATAAAGGAGACTGAATGGAAACTTCTGGAATGAGACTGTATTTGGGCTTTGTCGTGTGGCATTTGAGCTGATGGTGCAGTTGCCAGGTTGGTGTGGGGAGGTCAGGTGCTTGGGCAATGACCCTGCTCAAATAGGGAGTCCTCTAAACAGTGATATTTATTGAAGTCAAGAAAGTGGTAATCTATAAATAAACTTAAATTGATGGTTCTTGGGACAACACAATGAATACATTAAAGCAATAAAGCCAACATGTGTTGGAGAGGAGTCCAAACTTCATAGACTAGAGAAAAGAAACCATAACAATTCTCCCTTCCCCCTTGGGACTACACGGGCACTGTCTTTTCAGAGCCAAGTAGGGTGGCAGAAAGTTGGAATCCTGTGAATTTGGATTTAAATTCTAACACTGCTATTTCTTGAGCTTTCTGGGAAGCTGTATATTCTAGTGATTAAAGGTGTGTGCTCCAGAACAAGAACATCCGGTTGCAAATCTTGGCTTTGATCACTTATTAGCAGTGTGACTTCAGATGAATTAGTTAAATTCTCTGTGCCTCTGTTTTCTAATCTGTTAAAATGGGATATTAATAGTCCCTACCACATGGGGCAGTTTCAAGGAAAATACTGGAGCCTTGTAAATGTTGGTTATTAGAGTTATTTCTCTCTGGTTAGGAAAATCTAGAACTTGAATGTTTGCTGTCTGGAGAATTCAGTTTCCTGATCTGTGAAGATGGGGTTGACAAATCTAAAACACATTTACTTTTCTTCCTTTCAAGAATGATAGAAGTTGCTTTCCCAGTAGGCTCTGATCTTCCCCTCCTAAGTTTACTTGAGATGTTTCAAAGCCTATCATTATTTACCACTTGATAATTCATTTCTTTTCCCCAAGCTTAAGGCTAATAAGCCAATATTCACATAGAACAGACCTATTTATATATTAATAGAAACTTACCTGCCCCAGAGTGTTTTTCAGGTATTTCATTGCCACTGATACTCATGCTGTAGTAACAGCCTCTCAAACCCTCAAAAAACCTGAAATGAATTGGGCGGCACCTGTGGCTCAAAGGAGTAGGGTTCTGGTCCCATATACCGAAGGTGGTGGGTTTAAACCTGGCCCTGACCAAAAACTGCAAAACAAACAAACAAACAAACAAACAAAAACCTGAAGTGAATCTTGAGCTTATGCAACACCTGGAAATCTAGGGGTCATATCAGCTTTGTGTTGTGGCTGGATCCAGGGCCTCATAAACTGTCATTGGTTCCATCTTTCTCTCACATTTTTGCCTCTTTTTCTATGTGGGCTTCTAGACAAAACATCTCCCTCCTTGCCACACACAGTTTCAGATTCACATGCACTCAGTTTAATGAACTCCACAGAAAAAGACTGTTTTTGCTTTTGAATTTCTGTTTACTCATTTAAAAAAAGGCTTTGGTTGGCTCTGCACTGGTGACAGACCCCGTCCTTGGGAAACCATTTTCTTTTCTTTCTTTCTTTTTTTTTTTAATGTAGCATGGTGCTGTGATTGGCTAGACGGGATCCCACACCACTTCTGTGACCAGAGGCCAAGTCCACCTGGAAAAGAGTCATGTGAGAGCCTCTGAGAAGCCTACAAGGATATCTACATAATCCATCATATCTGTTTGGCCCCAAGTTTCCAAATGCAGGCTGGGAACATTTCCCTCCCTGAAGTTGGCTACAGAAACCATAGCAATGACATTGTTCTTTTTCCTCTTCCTGGTTTGGTTCCTTGTCAGCTGTCCTTTCTTTCTTTCTTTCTTTTTTTTGGTAATGATGCAGTATCTACTAAAATTCAATGCACCTTGAGGAGTGAGAGGAACACCAGACTGCAGTTTGAGCTGGGCCCTGGGGCTTGGATGTCTGGGAACATTTTGAGAATTGAAGCTGGCTGAAGGTGCTCGGAGGCCACTTTAACTTTCCTCTGCTCTTTCACCATATGCTGGCTGCAGATTGCTTTCCCTGACTCCTCTGGGCACTGTGAAGATCAACAAATTAATGCTGCAGCTTTTTTAGCAACCTAATGTCTGAGAAGGGATTAAATACTTCACAACAATGCTTGCCTTTGCATTCTTTCGTGTGTAATTCTAAAATGGAGATTGTTTCAGTTTTAATTCTAAAAAATGAAAGCTGTTCCTCCCCACCTTTTGTTTTTTCTTTTTCTTTTTCTTGTATTTCTTCTTTGAAAAATACACCATGTACTTAGGCAGTGTTAATGTTAGTAATATTGCATAGCTTTGAGCACATAGTTCAGGTCACCTGAAATTCTCCCCGGCCCTATTCTTTGTTCTGAATTTCAGATCCCCCGTGTCTGATGTATTATTCACTGTGATTCTTACAGAACATGATGCATTATTTACAAGGTTGTAGGATTTCTGAAATTCCACAAGCTTTCTTATAAGTTTGTAAATAGCATGCTGAACTAGACTGGATTGCTGAGTACAGCTTGTACTAATATCATGATTTACCTTCTTTATTCTCTGGATTATTTTGTTGCCAATCCTTGGATATTTTGGTAAGAGAAATTTTGATGCTATATTAATGTAGTCTATCAGTTCTAGCCCTTGGTAATATCTGGAATTTATAGAATTAATGACATGTGATTATAGGCATCATAAACTAAAAACCAAGAACTATGTGCAGTGCCTGGAAATTGTGGAGAACTCAATCTCCAGAAAAGCATGCAAAAGTCTATGAGCCATGGGAGGGCAGTAGGCTGATGCATCTCAGAGTGAGTTTGTGGGCACTTTTGTTTTTATTACCTTGTGAAAAAAATTAGTTCTAGAGCCTTTTTTTAAAGCTTGCATTCTCAGTCACTGGGTGTGATGTGGCTAAGACTGAAATGTAAGTGCTAATTTGAATTCCAGTAATAAATTAGGCTTCTATAGCTCTGGGTATGCTGGTAAATTGTTGGGAGAGGGGCATGGCGTCACTATGGTTTACAACATTTGCCCATTTCTGCAGTGTAAATATTGACACGTGGTTGATATCAAGCTATCAATTTGATGTCACAGAATGAAGAGCTGGGAAGAGACATGCACAGTTGGCTCATGTCATGCAAGCCACGTCTAGCAACCACTATGAGCTCTTGTCATTGTCATTCAGTCTGCATTGTTAGTCCAGTTTTCAGATATGCGTGTCTTAACTCTTCCCTAATATTCTGACAGCCAGAGAATGCGTGCCCAATACTGTTTGTCTCCCTGAACTTCACTCAGCACAAGGCCTCTTAGACATTTTAGCTTTTCAAATGAAAACTTGTTGTTGAAGAATAATGTGCACACAGAGAAGTGTACAAACTATCAGTGAATTATCAATGACTTCTCAGAGTTCCAGTGTAGCCAGCCTCCAGGTCAAGGGACAGAACATTACCAACTTCTCAAAAGCTCCTTTCTATCTCCTTCCTGTCATGAACCTTCCACTGTTACCATAGTGGCCAACAACCTTCCACTATGGCCAAGTTCTGATGCCATAGATTAATTTCAGCTGTATCAGAAACTGCCTCTAAATGGATCTAGACCAGTGGTTCTCAACCTTCCTAATGCTGTGACCCACAGGTTGAAAACTGCTGATCTAGACCTTACACATACTCTTTCATGTCTGTCCTTTGCATCATGTTTATGTGATTTATGAATTCTGTTGTCAGAGCTGTACTTTAATCTCACTGCTATGTTTATTATGCATTCTGTTCTTGGTAGACATTGGAAATGGTTACAGTTTGGGGCTGTCAGCAATAGGGCTGCTATGTTTTTCCTAATATGTGTCTTGGTGAATAACAGTTACAGTTCTGTTTGGAATATGCATAGAAGCTGAACTTGTAGGCAATATGGCATACATGCATCGTGATATTTTAGATCTTAAATATGAACTGATTTTGGAGCCATGCATGGAGAGATAAATGCGACCACAGTCAGACTAGGGTCAGGGGAGTATGGCTTTATGTGAACAGTGGAAATACTCTATTGTCCAGTAAACTTTGTTTTTCTTGTTTTGTTTTTTAGAGACAGGGTCTCACTCTGTGGCCCAGGCTGGACTTGATCTCTTGAGCCCAAGCAATCCTCCCACCTCAACCTTAAGAGTAGCTGGGATTATAGATGTGAAACACCATATCTGGTTGTCTAGCTGCAAACTTTGGAAAGAAAAATTACTAGGCAGGCTAAACATAGGTGGTTGTCTATAATGGCAAATCCAAAATGCTAAATAGAAGTTGGTGCAGTATGGCTTCAGGGAGTCTAGGAAGTGCCAACATTTAGATATTTATGCAGATAAATTATCAGAACCAAGGAAGATATTTATTAATGCAAATAAACATCTGTTGAATACCTACTCCACATCAGCCATGATACCACAGTACTGGGCAGTGGTGATACTATAGTGATTAAAACATAGTTGTGCTTCAAAGGATCCTGTATTCTAGTTACAGAGAAAGATAAGAAGCCAGCCAATCTCTGATTATGCAAGTGGTAAGTATGTTGATAAGGACATCACAAGTGCACTGGGAAGACAAAGAAGGGCTAGCCACAACCTGCCTAAGCTGGAGATGGGGAGTGATCCGGAAAAGGGTTGAGAGGAAGGAGCCCTGGAGGTAGACTTCTTGGAGGTGACTGCCTGAGGTTTCAGACTCAATGAATGCATAGGGTGGGGGCTGTGTAAATAACATGTGCAGTGGGCAGAGGTGGAGATGGTGAAGAAGGGGAATAGCAGACTGGTTAGAGCATAGCATAGACAGGGTAGAAGCAGAGGGTGATTAAGGATGAGACTGCAATGGAAGGTAGAGTCAGACCATGTGGGTACCTTTTATTCCCCATAAGACATTTGACCTGTCTTCTAAAACAATGGCAAGCTGTGGAAATTTTTATGCCCATTTGGCCATGAATTTTCCAGCTCCTGGGGGATGAAGCAGGAAGGAGCACCTGACATCATCAAGACAGGGCCCCTTCCCTTCAAGGTTTTTGACCTTAGGAATTTGGTTTGTGTTCACTTATCAGAACTGACACCTGTGATCAGAGTTTTATTGTAAGTGTGTACTAGTAAACAGCTCTACTGAGGAGAGAGGTCCTCTGATGTATACTGTTTAAAAATTTCCATAGTAGTGTTTGTAAGTTTTCATGGTATACATATTCCTAACCATCTTGCAAAATTATTGAAAATTTGACAACTGATTCTTGCAAACCCATCTGAGTCTGCTTTCCCACTACTAGCTATGCCACTATATTTCTGGATGACAAAACTCCCCAACATTGTATCAGAGATCTTAACTAGTAGCATTAAATCTTTACCATGCATCATTATCACCAAGAGCACTTATTAAATCACAGATTGCTGGGACCCACACCCAGAGCTTCTGATTCAGTAGGTCTCGGGTGGAGCCTAAGAGTTTTCTTCTTCAATGAGTTCCCAGGTAATGAGATGTTGCTGGTCTGCAGACCATGCTTTGAGGACCACTGCTTTTAAAGTGTCTCTTCATCCCTACCCCTAGATGATATTAATTCCGGGTTATTATGGAGGTGTTGAATCTGTAAGTAATTGTTCCCCTTGTCTAGAGAAGAAGGGAATGAGGCAGAGATTCAGGTCAGTCTTGAGAGTGGAGATATTAAAGGCAGCATTGTGATGTACTAGGAGTCAGAATTTGACTCAAAGTGGTATTGAACTGAACAGATTTGAACTGGTATTGAGTATTGCTTTTTCTAGATAGATTTTTTAGATGTGTTATTCAATCTGAGTTTTATTTTTCCCATTGCTATGGTTTGAAAACTTGTCCCCTCCAAAGTTGATGTTGAAATGTAATTGCCATTGTAAGCATATTAAGATGGTGCCTGTAAGTAGTGATTAGGTCATGAGGCCTCTGCTGTGGCGGGTTTAATGTCTTTGAAAAGAGGGGCTTTCGGGAATGGGTTGTCTTCTGCCATATGGAGAGTAGTTTTCCTCCCCTCTGCAGGGTGTAGCATCTAAGTACCATTTTACAGGCAGATACTGAGCCCTCACCAAACACCACACCTGCCTTGATCTTGGACTTCCCCATGTCTAGAATCATGAAAGATAAATTTTCATTGTTTATCACTTACCCGGTCTGTGATATTCTGTGAAAGGAGTAGTGGTAACATTCCTCTGGACTAAGATATTTCTCTATATAATGGCGATTTTAATATCATTATCTCATGGGGTTGTGATGATCACTGAGGCAACTTGCCAAGTACTGTCTATTACTACTCACTATCACTTGTAGCTTTAAACTTTTATGCATATGCTTTTGTTTTCAGAGATAATCAAGTGAGAAGCTGCAGCTTACAATTACATAGCTAGGGCCTAGGCCTGCTAATTTTCAGTTTAGTGTCCTTTCTCTTATATTAGTGGATTTCAAAATTTCTTTTAGCAAAGGGGCCCTTTCTTCAAGTGAAATCTTAGGAGGAAGAACAATATAAGAAATGATGACAGAGGAGCTGCTCTTATAAAAGTGGGAGGAGGTATCCAGAGGAGGAGCTCTGAGGCAGTACCCCTGAAACCAGAGGTGTCAGAGTGCAGTGTGAAAACTTGAGTGCTCACCTGTTGTTTCCAGGAGGTGCTTCCTGTGTGGGGTAGCAGTGAACAGGGTCACTGGGCAAGAACTCTGATAGACTTTAGTGTAAGGCCAACACCAGTGGGTCTTTTACTGGAAGCAATGTTATTTACAGATGGGAGCTTTGAAAAATCCCAATGACTAGGCTACAGTCCAGACTAATTACATCAGAATATCTGGGGTGAGCTTGTATTTTTAAGCTCCCTTGATGGTCTTTATACAGCCTAGGTTGTGGACTGGATCTGTATCAGTGATTCTCAAAGTTCAGTGTCCAGACCAGTAGCATCAGCATCATCTGGGAACTCAGTAGAAGGCAAATTCTCAGGCCCCACCCCAGACTCTCTGCAGCAGAAACTCTGGAACCCAGATGTCTTTTTTTTTTTTGAGACAGAGTCTTGCTTAGTTGCCCTCTGTAGAGCGCTGTTGTGTCACCGCTCACAGAAACCTCCAACTCCTGGGCTTAAGTGATTCTCTTGCCTCAGCCTCCTAAGTAGCTGGGACTAACAGGCAACTGCCACAATGCCCAGCTATTTTTTGTTGCAATTCTCATTGCTGTTTTAGCTAGCTGGGGATGGGTTCAATCCCGACACCCTCAGTATATGGGGATGGTGCCCTACTCACTGAACCATAGGCACTGCCCCCAGATGTTTGTTTTAACAAGACTTGCAAAGAACTACATTTTAAGCACCTTGGTCATCAGGTTAGTATGTATTAGTGTCATTTGGAGGTCTATGAGTGCAAGAAC
>CAUYRH010022130.1:0-10450 GCA_963574655.1 Perodicticus potto
AGTCCCAGCTACTTGGGAGGCGGAGGCAGGAGACTCGCTTGAGCCCAGGAATTGGAGGTTGCTGTGAGCTGTGATGCCACAGCACTCTATCCAGGGTGACAGCTTGAGGCTCTGTCTCAAAAAAAAAAAAAAAAAAGAAACGTTAATATACATTTTGTAGTTTATTTTGTTGGTTGGCTTTTGGCCTGAAGACACACGATTTGTTGAACTTATCTTTCAGATCAGAAATTTTTACTGTGATTCCATATATGAAGTCACTTCTTGCTTGAAGCATAGTGAGCTAAGCTTGGAGTTTATCCTGGAGATAGTTTTCAGCAAGAGAGTTATATGGTGAGAGTTATGTTTTAAATATACCACTTGGGGGAAGCTTGGGGGATGTGTTTGGAAAACGTACAGACTAGAGCTGAGTAGACCAGTTGGACTGTTGAAAGACTATAGGCCAGAACTGAGATATTTTTAAGATTCTTCCTGTTCAATGTGTGGTAGAAAGTAACAGACAAGAGAATGGAGAGAAGATGGAGTTAGAAATAAGTAACTACAGTGTGGTTCCCAGTCTTACTGATTTCTCGCGTTGGCCTCCGTGTACTTCAGGAGCCTGAGCCGCTGCTCAGAGGGCAGCATCCGTGAGGTGCTGGACTCTAGAGAGCGGTGCTCCCTGGGGTGACTGTCCAGGTCCCTGGCGTGAGAGGGAAGCGCTGACACCAGAAAGAAATGGCTGTCCTCCTCGAGTGACCCTCAGAGAGACAGTCCATATTGTTTTATACTTACCAAACCTATTAGGAAGAAATAGTACAGAGATTTACCCTACAATGTGAACTCATTTTCAGAACCGCTCGGCCCCCATGCTGTGTTTCATGGCGGGTTAGGTGCATCCATTCACCAGGAACTATTCCATGCCCAAGACCAGGGGAGGCGGGCAGGGGACCCAGGCGGGACCCAGGCGGGACCCAGGCTGCCAGCTGTGTTTTCCTCTCCGAAGATTCTAAGATGCCTCATAAAGGCCCACAGTGTCCTTTCCGTCTGCTTCACTTAACCCCACATTTGTGATTTCTGTTAACAAACATGAAATTGAATGGACAGCCGAAACCGAAACCGAACGTATCTTCTGCAAGACCCAGTGAGAAATGTTTTTATCTAAAAGTAGCAGTTCTTTACTGCTACATCGTAAAGGAAAAAAGGAAGGAGGAGGAAAAGGAAAGGAAAGGAAAGGCGAAGCAATGTGAGTGGCAGTGGCACAGGCCTTCCTGTTCTTACCTACCCACCAGGGGCCCTGGAAGAGGCCTGTGTTTGGATTGGCAGAGGAAGGCCGGGTTGGGAGGGCACAGAGAGGAACTGGGAGGGGCCTGGCACGGAGAGCTTTGTCTCTCTGGACCACTCATTGAAGAGCTAGCAGAGTGGGGAGGGGTCCTTACTGCTTGTTTAAAGGACTGCTATGGCTGGTTAGAGTGGGCATGGGGGGCTTATCTCCCTACGGTCCCAGGAGTCTGGCTCTGCAACTGTATTCAGGGTTGACATAACCTGGTGGTTAGACATCACGTTTCAGAATCGTCTACTAACTCCTTTTGCCAAAGGGAAAAGATATCCTTGCACTAAAGAGCCATTTACCTATTTTCTGAGATAATTATAAAAAATAAGCCACCTCTCATTAAATAACACTTTTTCCTTCATATCTGTTTTGCAATAGGAGAAAAGTAAACCATTACCAGAGAATGTATTGGGAGAATAAGCAGAAGTCCGACTCACAGATCTGGGGTTCATTGCCCCGTCCTCGCAGAAACCGTATTAGAATGCTGCTGCCTTTTGGCGTTAGCTGGCTCTGCTCAGGATGAGCCAGCCTGCCTGCCTGAATCTGTGATTTCGTTATTCCAAAATCCTCCTCTCTGCCCAACCAAACCTCCTACTCATTCTTTGAGTCACCACTTTGAGTCTTTATAAAAGACTTATTAGACTACACCATGTTATAAGGATCTCTTCCCTCCTCAAAATTTCTCTAGTCCTGCAAGTTCTATCACATTGTTTCTTAGAAGCCAGCTTTGCCTTCACCGCTCAACTGCATTGGTGGCGGGGAGCCTGTGCCCTTGAGACAAAACGTGGCCTTCCAGATCCTTAAGTGCAGCCTTTTATACTCTGGTTTCTCTTCAGATCACATAAATCTTTCCCCTTGAGTGCAGCCTTTTGACTGCATCCAAATTTTGCAGAGCAAATTCTTTTATTTAACAGGGGTTCAGCAGAGAAAGATGAAGCTTTTCTTACCCCCTTTGGTGCTTAAAAAGGAAGAATCTTGAAATAAGAAAGGCCCCGCTCTTGGGCCCTACCACAATGCTGAGCAAATAGTGCAACTCAGTAAGTACTCAGAGGGACTGAAATCATACACAATACCCCGTACACGAGTTATCTAACGTAGTCCAGGGGGTAGAAAACAAAGTGGAATGGTGGTTGCTAGGGGCTGGGGGAGATGGGGAGTTTCTTTTTATTTCAAAGGGGTACAAATATATTTGCTTACATGGATTGCTTTAAATAATGCTTGAGTCAAGATTATAAGTATGTCCATCACCCAGATAGTGTTCATTGAACCCATTAGGTAGGTTTTAGTCTATCCCTTCCCCCCACCCCACCCCCGCTCTCTCTCCTTGCATTGACTTCCCTTAAGTTTTACTTCCCTCTATGCACTTGTGTGCTCGGTGGTTAGTTCTAATTTAATAGTGAGTACATGTGATGTTTGTTTTTCAATTCGTTAGATACTTCGTCTCCAGTTCCATTCCAATTGTTGCAAAAGGCATTGTGTTATCCTTCTTCATGGCTCAGTAGTACTCCATGGTATACATATACCACATTTTGTTAATCCACTCATGAATTGATGGGCACTTAGGTTGATTTCACATCTTTGTGATTGTGAATTATGTTGCGATAAACATTCTAGTGCAAGTGTCTTTTTGATAAAACATCTTCTTTTCCTTTTGATAAATACCCAATAGTGGGATTGCTGGATCACATGGTAGAGCTACTTCTAGTTCCTTCTACTCTTTCCCATAAAGGTTGTACTAATTTGCAGGCGGCGCCTGTGTTTCAGTGGGTAGGGCATCAGCCCCATATACCCAGGGTGGCGAGTTCGAACCAGCCCTGGCCAGCTTAAACAGCAATGACAACCACAACAGCAACAAAAAAAAGCCAGCGTCGTGGTGGAAACTTGTATTCCCAGCTATTCAGGAGACTGAAGCAAGAGAATCACTTAAGCCCAAGAGCTGGAGGTTGCTGTGAGTTGTGACACCAATGGCACTCTACCTAGGATGACAAAGTGAGACTCTGTCTCAAATGAAAAAAAAGGTTGTACTAATTTGCAGACCCACCAATAGTATATAAGCATTCTTTTCTCTCTGCATCCATGCCAACATCTATTGTTTTTGGACTTTTAAATGAAGGCCATTCTGATTGGGGGAAGGTGATATCTCATTGTAATTTTAATTTGCATTTCCCTGATGACTGGTGATGTTGAGCATTGTTTTCATATGTTTATTGACCATTTGCCTATCATCCTTTGAAAAACTGCTCTTCATGTCTTTTGCTCCCTTTTTAATGGGGTTGTTTGACATTTTTTTTTTTCTTACTGATTTGCTTGAGTTCTTTGTGGATTCTGGTTATTAGTTCCTTGTTGGGTGTATAGCTCATGAATATATTCTCCCATCCTGGATGTCTGTTTGCTCTGTTAACGATTCTGTTGACTGTGCAGAAGCTTTTTATTTTAATCAAGTCCCTTTTATTTATTTTGATTGTTGCTATGATTACCATTGGGGTCTTCTTCATAAATTCTTTGCCTAGGCAGGTATCTAGAAGAGTTTTTTTTAACATTTCTAGAATTCTTATGATTTTATGCCTTACATTTAAGTCCTTTATTGGTCTTGAGTTAATTTTTGTAAGTGATGAGAGATACAGATCTTGTTTCATTCTTCTGCGTGTGGTTTTCCAATGTTCCCAGCACCATTTATTGAACAGGGATTCTTTTCCCTATTGCTGTATATTGTCTGCTTTGTCAAAGATCAGTTGGCTATATATGTTTTTATATCTAGATTTTCTGTTCCATTGGTCCATGTCTCTATTTTTGTGCCAATATCATGCTGCTTTAGATACCATAGCTTAGTAGTATAGTTTGAAGTATGGTAAGATGATGTCTCCCAATTTGTTCCTTTTGCTTAAGATTGCTTTCACTATTCTGGCCCTTTCTTAATTCCAAAGCAACCATAGAATTTTTTTTTTCTAGGTCTGTGAAATATGATGTTGTTATTTTGATGGGGATTGCATTGAATCTGTAAATCACTTTGGGTAGCATGAATATTTTAACAATGTTGATTCCACTGATCCATGAGCATGAAATGTTTTTGTACTTGTTCGTATCATCTGCGAGTTCTTTCTTCAGTGTTTTATTTTTTTTATTTTTCATTTTTTTTCTAATGGGCAGGAGCGCGGGAGGCCCGGGCAAGGCAAAAGGCCGGCCGTGGGGGCTGCCGCGGGCTGTGAGCGACTCGGACGCGCGCGGGCGCCTCGCAGGACTGCTGCGGTCTGACCGCCCGCGTCGGTCCTCCGCCCGCAACCGCCGGTGCGGGACACAAGCCGCAAGCCCGGCCTCTGCGCATCACCTGGGCCCGCCTGGGCGCTTGCCTCTTCAGTGTTTTATAGTTCTCTTTGTAGAGATCTTTTACCTCCTTGGTGAAAGATATTTCTAGGTATTGTAGCAATTGTGAATGGTGTTGAGTCTCAGGACTCTCAGCTTGACTGTTTTTGGTTTATAGAAGTGGTACTGATTTGTGTACATTGATTTTGTAACCTGACATTTTGTTGAATTTATTTATCAGTTCCAGAAGTCTCGTGGTGGAATCTTTGGGGGGTGGGTTAGGTATAAGATTATACCGTCTGTGAAAAATGATACTTTGGCCTCTTCTTTCCCCTTTTGGTTACCCTTAATTTCTTTCTCTTCCCTGATTGCTCTGGCTGGGACTTCCAGCACTCTGTTGAATAGAAGTGGTGGCAGGGGACATCTTTGTCCTGTTTCAGTTCTTAGTGGGAATGCTTTCACCTCTTCCCCATTCCGTATGGTACTGGCTGTGGGTTTGTCATATATGGCTTTTATAATTTTGAGAGCTGTCCCTTCTTTGACTAGTTTGTTCAGTGTTGTTATCATGAAAGGGCGCTGGATTTTGTTGAGTGCTTTTTCTGCATCTGTTGAGATGATCTTGTGATATTTGGTTTTGGTTCTGTTTGTGTGGTGAATCACGTTTACTGATTTACATACGTTGAATCATCCTTCGCATCCCTGGGATGAAGCCTGCTTGGTCATGGTGGATTATTTTTTTTTGATATGCTGTTGAATTTGGTTTGTCAGTATTTTACTAAGGATTTTTGCATCTATATTCATAAGGAATATTAGTCTATGGTTTTCTTTTTTTGCTGTGTCTTTTCCTGAGTTTGATAGCAAGAGGATATACTGGTTTCATAGAATGAGTTGGGGAAGATTCCATTCTTTTCAGTGTTGTGGAATAATTTCTGTAGAATAAGCTTCCAATTCTTCTTTTCTAGGTCTGGTAAAATTTGGCTGTGAATCCCTCTGGTCTGCGGCTTTTTTTTTTCTGGAAGATTTTTTTATTGCTGCTTCAATCTTACTGCTCTTGATCGGTTTATTTAGGAGTTCTGTTTCTTTCTAATTGAGTCTTGGGAGGTTGTGTGTTTCCAGAAATTTGTCCATTTCTTCTACATTTTCAAACTTATGTACATGTTCATAGTATTCACAAATGATATTTTATATTTCTGTGGTTATCAGTCATAATATCTCTTTTTTCATTTCTAATTGAGCTTATCTGAGTCCTTTTATACCTGGTTAATCTAGCAAGAGGTCTATCAATTTTGTTTTATCTTTTCAAAGTACCAATGTTTTGTTTTGTTTTGTTGACCTTCTGTATAATTTTCTTGCTTTCAATTTCATTTACTTCTGCTCTGGCCTTATTTCTTTTCTTCTGCTGGGTTTGGATTTGATTTGCTCTTCCTTTTCTAGCCCTTGAGATGTATCATTAAATTGTTAATTTGGGAATTTTCTGTCTTTTCATTATAAGTATTTAAGGATATGAATTTTCCCTGTGGGACTGCTTTTGCTGTATCCCATAGATTTTGATAGCTGTGTCTTCTTTCCACTTGCATGGAATACTTTAATTTCCATTGACCTTGACTCTGTAAGAATCCTTGTGGGTTAGATGTGTTAGATGTGTTTCCTGGAGATAGCAGATAGTTGGGTTGTATTTTTATTTTATCCATTTAGCCAGCTTATGTCCTTTGAGGAGGGAATTCAAACTGTTCATGTTAATTGATTGAACTGATACACAAATATGGGATGCTGTCTGTTCTTCCTGTTGGTTAGTACCTCATTGCTTTCTTTTAACTCTTGTACTGTTGCTGTATTTGCACTCCGAGCTTTAGCTTTTGCATGGTTTTATACTAGAGGGTGACTGCTGTGCTGATCCACGTGCGATGCAGTTCTGAGTATTTTCTGCAGGGCAGGTTTGATCTTGACAAATTATCTCAATGTTTGCTTGTCTGGAAAAGTCTTTACTTCTCCTTCATTTATGCTATTTAGTTTTTCAGGATACAAAACTCTATGCTGGCAGTTGTTCTGTTTAAGAAAACTGAAGATGAGCCCCAGTTCCTTCTGGCTTGTAAGGTCTCAGTTGAGTAGTCTGCAGTTAGCCTGATGGGTTTTCCTTTGTTAAGTTACTTGATGTTTTTCCTTACAGTTCTCAGGAATTTCTCCTTTGTGTTGACTTTAGCCATTTGGATTATATGTCCTGGTGATTGCCTCTTTGCAACGAATCTCTCAGGTATTCATTGAGCTTCTTGTACCTGGATGTTCAAATCTCTAGCAAGACCAGGAAAATTTTCTTCGATTATGCCCTTAAATAGATTTCCCAGCCCTTATGCATTTTCTTTTCCTCCTGGGATGCCTGTGAGTCTATATTTGGGCACTTTACTCAATTCCATATTTCACATAGGCTTTGTTCCTCTTAATTCTCTGTTCTTTATTTTTACTGATTGATTTAATTTGAAATAGTTGTCTTTAAGCTCTGAGATTTTTTCTTCTGCTAAGTCCTGTCTATTCTTAAAACTTTCTGCTGTATTTTGTCTTTGTCTAAATGAAGTTTTAATTTCTAGAAGTTCTATCTGGCTTTTCTTTAATATGTTAATCTCTTTAGCGAATTTTCCATTCAATTTCTGAATTGTTTTTCTAGTTTCTTTGAATTGGTTTTCCATTTTCTTTTGTATTTCTTTGAACTTCCTTATAATCTGTATTTGGAATTCTTTATCTGTTATCTAAATATTTTCACTTTACTTAGTATCCATTGCTAAAGAGCTTGAATTCCTTTGGGGTGTGGATGTATATATGGTTATTTAAGGGAAGAGTCATATCTTGATGTGTTTACATTGTTAGTAATAATGATTTAATAAACGTAAAACTAATATTTAATTCTTATAAATTAAAATTTAGGAGTTAAATTAGGTGAGGAGTTAAATTAAGAAAATTATTATAGATGATAGACAAAAGGGATTAGAGACAGGAGAGAAGGATCAGAGAAACCCAGAATTTGGTGTCAAGTGTACTGCCAGAGTCCTGGCCCTTTTAAGATTTAACAGGCTATTTTGTCGAAACCTCACCACTTCTCCAGTGTGACTCTGTTACGAGGTCACTGAGTAGGTAAGGCTCGTCAGGGCAAGTGGGGCTGTCCTCTCAGAGAGAGTGAGTGTTTTGGGGGAGTTAGGAAATGTCGAATGTTTAAACCTCTTTAAATAGAGAAAGAATCACTCTGGACTAGATAAGGAGAAAAATATCTCTTTTCTTCTGTCACCTTGGTGTGATCAAAAGTGTCAGTCCCTCTGAGCACAGTTTCTTGAGTGTTAATTGCCACTCTTGTGGTTTGTGTAGGGGCCTAATTGGGGTCTGCTTTGATATCCTGCTCCTGGACTATGTTCCCTGTCCCATGTTCTGTTTGGGTTAAGATCATAAATAACTTGGAACAATAATAATAAAAGGTAAATCAGTCTAATTAACATAGGTAATGAAAAAAATAGTTTGGTTAGAAAATGCAAACACAACAAGAACCATGACACAATTGTTAGCTTTCCTCCGTTAAATTGATGATTAAAACAATGGTGTATGCAATAAAAACGGAACTAGCCTGGGACAAGAGACTGTTCACTGGTCCTCACAGTTGAAGGTGGACAGACTCCCCGTTCCACCTGTTCCTTTAAAAAACATTCTCTTGCGGTTGACTTTTCTTTTTTTCCCCTCATCCTCTTATCTCCGCCAGCCACTGAGAGGGAACTCATGACATAGTTTGGGGCTCATCCCCAAAGTTTGGGGGTGACCTTTTGCTCTGATTTTTCATACTTCTAGAGTCCTTATGCTTATTTATTACCTGGAGCAGCTGTTGCTCCTTAATTTTGGATTTTCTTTTGTTTACATGGGGCTCTCCCTCCCCACCACCATTTGTATGGGGGTATAAGAACCTTCAGCGTTGTTTGTGAGTGCTTTGATGGTGATCTAGGTTCCAGATAGATGCCTTGGTTGTGGGTATCCTTGGTGTAATGGTTTTCCCAGTCGCTAGTCATTTGTGTGCTCTAGCAATTGTGAGCTATGTATGTAGGCAGCTTCCCTGTCTCTCTTTGATGGGGGAGAATGGAGGCCTTTGAAATCCTTTTTCTTTCCCTATCCCAGTGGTCTTGAAGCAGTGTGAATTATAGTGGCACACCCAGTTTGGGGAATTATTTAATAGGTGCACAGTTTCAGTTCTGAAAGACGGGAAAGTTCTAGGGGATGGATGCTGATGATGGGTACGCAATAATACGAATGTACTTAGCGCCACTGAACTGTAACTTAAAAAGATAAATTTTATTTTATGTATATTTTAGCATAATAAAGTTGTTTTGTTTTGTTTTAGCATATACTATAGAAATTTGAGGGTCTTCCCTACCTACATCCTCAGCTGCTCTCTGCTTGGTGCCCATGTGCAAAATCAGTGGTCGTGTGTGAATGAAATTTCCAATGGGATTGCCATGCTGGGAGGGCTCCAGCTACCGGGCTCAGCTTCCCACTTGATAGCTTCATTTGTTTTTATAAATGGGGACATTTGCACCAGTTAGTTTAGATTGGTTTTTGTAGTTTGTCTACCCAAGGTTAGTTAGGAAAGAATCCAGATCTGGAGCAAGCAATGTTACAGTTTCCCTCAGAGTAACAGAAAAAAGTCTAGTGATCGTGAGATTGTGGGCGAATTACTCAACATCTCAAGAGTCTCACATTTTGTTTGGTTTTGTTTTTCTTCTGCAAAATAGAGATTACGATAGAACCTCCCTACATAGGGTTGTTGTGAGGATTAAACAAAATGAATTGCATGAAAATGAATTGCACAGTACTTGAGACAGAGTAGGAGCTGGGAGGCCTGGTTCATTTTCTATAAATAGTAGCTGAGAACTCTTGGATTCTGGGACTCCAGTTTTGTTCAAAGAGAGCAGAGGCAGACGAGGGGCCCTTGACATAGTGCCTTTTCTGAGATACGTGATTCCACTTAAGGCACCAAGCCAATGGCTGGAGGAACAACCAGGCCAGAGCATCAGGTTTTTCATCTCAGATTTCTCTGCCCAGTAAGAAACACGGCTGCCCCCTGTGCTCTGTTTCTATAATTCACATATGAAAAGTCTTGGGAAAGGGCTTGAAGAGACTCAACTTGGCTGGCTTTTGTTGCCTGCATGGTCAAGATGCCAGTGATCACTTGACCACGTGGTTGGAGTTGGGAGGCCAGTTTTCCAAGTGAAGAAGAGTCAAGGACCAAAAAAAATAAGACAACAGTGAACTGGGCAAGTCAGAGAAAAGGGAGCCACTGTCAAGGATTGTTTTCCTTAGTGACCTGTATGTCTCATGTTTCTTCTTTGGAAAGGCAGTTAAGCACATTGATTTTTCTTTTTAAATTCTTTTATTTTTTGAGGCAGAGTCTCAACTGTCATAGCTGACACCAATCTCAGACTCTTGAGCTCAAGCGATCCCTTTGTTACAGCCTCCTGAATAGCTGGGACTACAGGCACCTGCCACAATGCCTGGCTAATAGTTTTAGAGATAGGGTCTCACTGTTGCTCAGGTTGGTCTCGAACTCCTGAGCTCAAGCAATCTACCTGCCTTGGCCTCCCAGAGGGCTAGGATTACAGGCATGAGCCATCATGCCCTGCTAAGCACATTGATCTTTAAAAAGTTTTCCAAGTTAGCATCAACAATTATTTGACCTTGGGTGGAGGGAGGGTAATTGGTGGGGCCACACCTACGGTGCATCTTAGAAGGGTACAGGCGAACCTTACTAAATGCAGAATACAAATGTCTTCATATAATAACTGAGAAAATGCCAGGAAGGCTATGTTAATCAGTTTGATG
>CAUYRH010022131.1:0-28074 GCA_963574655.1 Perodicticus potto
GAAGTATTTCTTCTTTTTCTATGCTTTGAAAACGTATAATATAGGTACTAGTTCCTCTTGAAAGGTTTGATAGCATTTGGATGTAAAGCCATCTGGTCCTGGACTTCTCTCAAATTGATGCAGAAAAAGCTTTTGATAATATCCAGCATCCTTTCATGATCACAACACTTAAGAAAATAAACATAGAAGGGACATTTCTTAAACTGATAGAAGCCATCTACAGCAAACCTACAGCCAATATCATATTGAATGGTGTAAAATTGAAAACATTTCCACTCAGATCAGGAACAAGGCAAGGATGCTCATTGTCTCCACTGCTATTCAACATAGTAATAGAAGTCTTAGCCATTGCAGTCAGGCAACAGAAGACGATCAAGGGTATCCAAATAGGGTCAGAGGAGAGCAAACTCTCACGCTTCACAGATGATATGATCCTATACCTGGAAGATCCCAGGGACACAACTCTACACTCTTAGAAGTGATCACGGAATACAGCAGCGTCTCAGGATACAAAATGAACACTTACAAGTCAGTAGATTTTATATATGCCAACAGCAGTCAAGCTGAAAATATACTCTAGGACTCTATTCCTTTTACAATCATGCCAAAGAAAATGAAATATCTGGGAATTTACCTAACACAGGACATGAAAGATCTCTATAAAGAGAACTATGAAACTCTGAGAAAAGAAATAGCTGAAGATGTTAACAAATGGAAAAACATACCATGGTCATGACTGGAAAGAATCAACATTGTTAAAATGTCCCTACTACCCAAAGCAATCTACAATTTTTTTTTTTCTTTTTGTAGAGACAGAGTCTCACTTTATTGCCCTCGGTAGAGTGCCATGGCATCACACAGCTCACAGCAACCTCCAACTCCTGGGCTTAGGTGATTCTCTTGCCTCAGCCTCCCGAGTAGCTGGGACTACAGGCGCCCACCACAATGCCCGGCTATTTTTCTGTTTTGCAGTTTCCGGCTGAGGCTGGGTTTGAACCCTCCACCTTCGGTATATGGGGCCAGCACCCTACTTGTTGAGCCACAGGTGCCGCCCAGCAATCTACAAATTTAATGCAATCCCTATTAAAGCACTTTAATTTAATGCAATCCCTGTTAAAGCACTGTCATACTTTAAAGAACTTGAAAAAATAGTACTTCATATTATATGGAATGAGAAAAAAACTCGAATAACAAATACATCACTCAGAAATAAGAACAAATCAGGAGGTATCACATTACCAGACTTCAGGCTATACTATAAATCTATAGTGATCCAAACAGCATGGAACTGGCATAAAAACAGCAGTAGATTTGTTGAATAGAATAGAGAACCAAGAGATGAACCCAGCTACTTATCATCAAAAATATTCAAGTGGGGGAAAGACTCCCTTTTTAACAAATGGTGCTGGGTGAACTGGCTGGTGACCTGTAGAAGACTGAAACGGGACCCACACCTTTCACAACTAACAAATATTGATTCTCACTGGATAAAAGATTTAAATGTGAAAACACCTGAAGAAATTTGCCTGAGAGAATAATTTATGAGGAGGACCCCTGGGCAATTGAAGCAACACCAAAAATACACTACTGGCCTCTGCTCAAACTAAAAAGCTTTTGCACAACCAAGAGCACAGTAAGTAAAGCAAACAGAAAACCTTCAGAATGGGAGAAGATTTTTGCAGATTATGCTTCTGACAAAGGTCTGATAACTAGAATCTAGAGAGAACTCAAACTAATCAATAAGAAAAGAATAAATAACCCCATTTCTATGTCAGCAAGAGACTTGAGCAGAAACTTCTCTGATGAAGACAGGCACGTGGCCTACAAACATATGAAAAATGCTCATCATCGTTAATCATTAGAGAAATGTAAATCAAAACCACTTTAAGGTATCATCTAACTCCAGTAAGATTAGCCCACACCACAAAATCCCAAAACTACAGATGTTGGCGAGGATGCGGAGCAAAGGGAACACTTTGTCACTGCTGGCGGGAATGCAAGCTAATATGACTTTTCTGGAAAGAAGTTTTGGAGAACACTCAAGGAACTAAAAGTTGACCTACCATTTGATCCTGCAATTTCTCTACTAGGTAGATACCCTGATGATCAAAAATTATTCTACAAGAAAGACATTTGCACCAGAATGTTTACTACAGCCCAATTCATAATAGCCAAGACATGGAAACAGCCCAAGTGCCCATTGACCCATGAATAGATTAACAAACTATGGTATATGTACACCATGGAATACTATACAGCCATAAAAAGATGGAGACTTAACATCTTTTATGTTTACCTGGATGGAGCTGGAATATATTCTTGTTAGTAAAGTATCTCACGAATGGAAAAAAAAGTATCCAATGTACTCAATACTACTATGAATCAATATAAAATCACCTACACACTCATATGAATAGCAAAACATAACTATAGTCTAGAAATTAGAAGGGCAGAGGAGAGAGAAGGGAGGGGAGGGAGATATGGGAGAAGGGAAGGTATTTGGGGGACCTCACCTAATGTGCATGATGTAAAGGTCCATTTCAAAACTATTAAGAAATGAGTGTAATTGTGATGGATGTGTTACTTAGTTCAGTGTAAGCATTTTGCATTGTATATCGAAGCAGTACCCTGAACCTCATAAATGCATCAATGCACAAAGTTATGATTTAATAAAAAATAATAATAAAAAAATTTTACCTAAAAATAAAAACATATGGTCACACCAAATAAATAAATAAATAAATAAAAGCATTTTGCCAAAGTTAGATTAGTTCCATGTTAGACTTAGGGAGACGTGAAATACCAAATTTTCAAAAAGAAAAAAAAAAAACAGGAATTTTTCTTGCCAGAAAATACCCTTGATCTTAGCCAAAAGGCTGAGAAGCGATCCTGCAAGAAAATAAAGTTACAATAAAACCCTCTGATTGTTTTGTAGATTATATAATGTGTACATAACTATCATGTATATTTTCCATATTTGTTTGAAGTTCTGGGATAATTAAAAATGCAAAAAACTTAAGTAGAATTCAATAGACAAATTGTGTCCCCACCATCCATATTGGTTTGGTATCTTTTTAGAAACATTTTAAATTAAAAATTCTTTATTTTTGTCACGTGAACTTCTGGAAATTAAAGGTCTCCAGTCTTCTCTTGCTTTTCTGACCTTGATGTCTTTGAAGATACAGATTAGTTACCTTGTAAAATAAAAAATAAGTTTGTCTGATGTTTCTTCATCACTCAGAATTCTTCCTATTACTGAGGTTTCATTCTAATGTAACAAAATTCAGTAGAAACTCAAAGGGACTAGAAATGTTAGAAATAAGTCACCACAGCAATCATTATAAATCACCGCTTCACTAAAATTAAGTTAATGAAATTTGCTTCACCGAGAAATGTATAAATGTAGATGCATTTCAGCTGCCACTGTCCCTCACATTCAAGTTTAAAACTCTTTTCTATCTTATGTTTCTGTATTAAATATTGCTGAGAGAAATTGCATTTGATGTAAATTACCACAGTTTTGACTTACTGGATGGATATCTATTAAACTGGAGGGATTTTTGTGAGTTGCTCCTCTTAAAGACAGCAGAGTAATTTAAAGGCTGTGGACCAAGAAATAAAGGACAAAATGTAAGCCTCCATTTCGTCATCACGCATGATTGAAATGTGCCCAGAAGGATGTAATTTACAAATGTTTTGTACATACAGATGAGATTCAAAATTAGGGATTCATCTGCTTCTGTGTGTAGGATATAAGTCATTCATGCTGTGGGATAAGGGGACCCGGAAGTTTTCATGGAGATTTTTCTCTTTCTGGACCTATTTTCCAGGTCTCCCAGCTGTACTTCAGCACCTCAGGGAAGCTGCACTCCTTCCTGCCCCCCCACCTCTTCTCCTGTGCAGAGAGAGCTTTCCATCGGCTCTTCCAGGAGCTGCGGCCTCAGTGTTTCATTCTCAGGTGACTGTCCTCCCACCTCCTCTGGAGGCTCAGATTTGCCCCAGGGGCCTGGCAGCAAAGTGGTCCTTGTTTCCCATGGTTTACACTCCTTCACTGTCTCTGCAGTCTGAGGCCCGGTTTATCTGTGCAGGAAACTCACTTGACTCCCTACAAAGGAGATCTCTGCTGTTGGAGATCGCCCGAGTGTGGCTGCTTCAGTATCAACAAGCTTAACTGAGACGTTATCTTGAAGATTTAAAACTTAGAGTGAATTTGCTTTTAACACTAAGACAACACGGAGAGAGAAGTATCTAATATTAGTGGAACTAAGCTTGTTCTTCAAAATGTGGTGCTGCCTTTGGAAATATAATTTCCTTATTTGCAAAGGAGAAATACCAAGGTGCTTCTTGGTATTCACCTTTGCTCGTATGTCACCAAATTACACTCCTGGAAGTATTTTTTATTTGAAATGTAATACACTTAGTTTATAAACACAAAAAACGCTCAGGCAGATATTTACATCACAGCAAAAATTTGTCAATAAAAGAGGGTACCACCAGGTACAGGGCAAATATGATCATGTATTGATTGAAGGCTGGAGGAATAGTATTAAAAGAAGATCTGCCCTGGAGAGTGGTGTTTCACACCAGCCAGGCCTCCACATGAGGCAGATGTAATACTCACAACCTCATCATCAGTCCTGCTGGAACTGAACCTAGCAGCCGACTCAGTCAAGTGGAATGAAAGCAGACCCTGAAAAATAGAGCCCGGGTGGTTCTAGGCATCTTATTTAAATATTTAAAGGAGCACGTATTCCTATGCTTCTATTAGTTCTATCAGCCGCCCCCGTCGAGCAGCCTGACAGGCTGGTTTGCAGAGCAGAGCAGGAGGGGTTGTTTCTTCGCTGTGTTCTGAGGGTCCCAGGGATGAGAGAGGCCCTGAGGCAGGGGCTCCCAATGTTCCTGAATTTAGCTCTATTTGTACCTGCTCTGAGTTTTCTTATTAAAAAGAGAAACAACTTTTAAAAATTGCTCAGAAAGCATTGTAAGTTGGTAAGATGGTGGGGACGATAACATTTTTTAAGCACTATGAGCTAGACCCTCAACAAGGTTATTTCTATGTATTATCCTGTCCTTACCTGAGAATTTACATAAATCCTGATTGATTCCACTTCATTCTGAAGCAGACCATTCAAACTGCCGCTCCTGACTTGTGAAATGCCGTGGTTCTTAGCAAAGGCATCCTTGGGAATTTGCCAGTGGTGGCACTCCCAGTGGCCAGCAAGTATTTCCAGTAAAGAAACCTGTTTAATCTCTCCCAATCCAACAATTTCAAATGCACTTGATTGTGAATTTTCTTTTCCCCCCATAGAACTTGTTAATATTCTGGAGTACTAGTGTTGGATTCAGGGGTATTTTTTAGGGTTAATAATGCCATGTATCAACTGCTTTATTTGAAAAAAAAATCATTTATTCATTCAAATGTCAAGAGTATATCACTTAGTCCTGGTGTACAGAATTGAAGAACAGATCTGTGATCACAAGGACTTATTATCTTAGTCACTCTCTTCCCATCAGGATTGCATGCTTTTACACAGCTTTGCCACCTCTTTGATTATCTTGAGACCATTAGTATAAAGGTTTTATCCATTTATATTAAGCTTCTCACATTATGCCAGCTGAGATAGCCTGGTGACCCATATTCCATTCGTATTAATATACCAAAATATGTCATTGAGAAGTTAACTAAATACATTGTTTACAGGTTATTACTGTCTCCTATGTCTCAGACCTAACAGAGGGTAATTGGAAATATGGCAATCAAAAACTCAAGTATTCCTGGAAAGTATATCTTTTAACTTAGTCCCAGACCAGAAAAATTTTATTTCCATATTTTCATTTAATATCTCATCTTTTTGACAGTTTTGGGCCCCAGCAATTAAAAGGGCAGTGAATGAAGTTATGCCCAGGATGTATCAAAAGTCATGTCATTATCAATAACAAGTTCAGCTAGTGATTGTTCCTAGATTAAAGAAAAATGCAAAACATAGAATGTGAGAACCAGACGAAACCTCACAAGGGAACTGAGGAAGATCCATTTGAGGGTCCACCAGGCGCTGGCCACATTACCCACCTTGTCACGTCTGAACACTTCACGGCCTTAGTTTTTGTACCGACCCACTTTACATCCCAGGCTCCAAAAGACGTGGCAGCTTTTCCAAGGCCAGGGGCATGTGGCTCTATGGCAGCTTGTGACCTCCCACTGTAGAACGCAGACCCACATGGTCCCCCCACTTACCTTCGCCTGTGAAGCTGTTTCAGCCTAAAGCCTTCCTACCACAGTTCACCTCTGTCCCAGGATCCTCCCTGCTAAGGAGTCAGACGACAGGTTGTGTCACACCCACTGCAGTTCTAACCCCTGCAGTGCCCTGGAGCACGGCACAGAGCACGTTTACTGCTCAGCACAGGTGAATGCAGCACGGTGAAGAGCTCAGTCAGACCCTGAGCCCCGGACACCTGCTGCGCTCCCTCCATCCCCGTGGGGCTGAGAATGCTGTCCAGTCGGGTAAATATGCTTACTGCCTCCCCCAGACCAGCAAGCTGACATTCTCCCTCTGTGTTTGCTCAGCGGCGAAAGAGGATCCGGAAAGACGGAAGCTGGCAAGCAGATAATGAGACACCTCACCTGTAGGTCTGGCTCCAGCAGGGCCATACTGGAATCCAGATTCAAACACGTAAGTTTCTTGCGTGGGTTGGCAAGTGTGTGATGAGCATTGAGCCGAATGTCACTAATAGAGGGGCGGGATGGCATAGTAGACACAAGGTGGCCACCACGTGTAGAAATAAAGAATAAAATGATGGAGTCCTGGTATCAATTACTGTCCAATTGAATGTTTATTTTGTTTTATACAATAATTTGTACATATTCCCTTTTTATATTTGTTCTGAATGGTTGGGTCTAAAACATGTAATATACTTAGAGATTGTTGTTCACATGGAAGGCCGCACTTTGGGGTGTCGCTACATTGAGGGGTGCTGGCCTGGAAAGCAGTTCCTGTGGGGGATTACTGTGAGCTGATGACAGAGTTTCAGCTGATCTAACAGAATTTCCCCCAGTAAACCTTAACACACTGATGGGCAGGTGATTAACCTGCGTCCCCCAAACAGATTTTAAGTTATATTCAGAAACCCTTCAGTGGTACCTTCAGTAACACCCCGAGACACCTTCTTCTGCTACCTCATCTAACTCAGATATGACCAAGATTCAAAGAGGAAGTGGAAAGCAGCTGAGATAAAGCTAAAAAATTCCACACACTAAAACCCAGAAACCCAGAACTTACACTCAAGAAGACCACAGAGGGGTTTGTCTGCAGGCTGATTCTCTTGCTTTCACATGGTTCTCACAAGGTTTGTGAGCAGGTCTGTTCAGAGCAGAGCAGCCTGGAAGGAGCGAGGCTCCTGTAGCCTCACACTGACGCACAGGAAGGAGCACCTGCCGTCGGGAGCGGCAGGAAAACTGCCCAGTGGAAGAGAGGCTGCAAGTCACTAGTCTGTGTGGGGACTTTACCTGGAGTGGGTCCCTCCCCACTTCAGCATTGCTTTTGAAAATTAACTCAGAGGAAAGGAATTCGGTGATGATTGTCTAGGTTCGAAGTAAAATGCTGTTTAGAACGCACTCTGCCTGCCTCGGTGGTGGCCCACGATTCAGTCCCAGGGCTGAGCTGCACACTCATCCTCCTTCAGGTGCAGCCCCACCTGTGCAGCAGACGCGTTGCACACGCCACGTGGGCACACCACAGTGCACCTCAGACACAGGTCCAGGTTCATTCAGCATCTTCTTCAATCCCCATCCTACCATGCCGCTCATCGGAACGGGCAATTTTCTCAATTCCACTTTGAGACCTGGAACTCATGTTGACCCTGCCCCCCTTCTCCAGCACACTCTGTCCCCACAAGCTCTCAGTCCCAGCACTCCACCCGTCCAACTCTCCTCAGGTACAGTTGTGACTGCCAGCGAGCACCTCTGTGTCCAGACCCCTTTCCAGACTGCTGAGTTGCCCTTTTCCTCTCCCTTCCTGGACCATCTCCTGGTGTGGGTCCTGGTGGGCCAGCAGGACTGGGCAGGGAAGGGAGGGGCCCTCGCTCCTGCTCACGGTGGTGGGCTTTACCTGGTCACATCGCTGTTGAGTTAGATCCTTGCTAACGAGGCAGCTTGTGTTCAGCTTAAACTCTTACGTGGAAGACAAGTGTCAAAAATGGCCATCGAGCGTCCCTTGAATTCAGAAATGCTGTTAACAACACAGCTGGAGCCAGTTTCTAGGTAGTAAATAAATGAATGCGTGACAAAACCTCTTAAAGGATGTCCACACCCCTAAGAAGCATTTCATTATCCAGAGTTTCCTAAATTAACTTACTCTGATATTATCAGGTACATTTAGTTGGGTAAACCATTTGTGTGTCGTCAGGTCCCTGTGCAGTTTGGGGTGTGTGTGCGTGCGTGTGTGTGTGTGTGCGCACGCGCGCCTGTGTGATTTACAGAACCAGCACTGGCACGTTCCTGCACCTGCTTTGCCTGGCTGCCCTTGCTGGGTGGGAATTTCCTCTGTCTCTTCCTTTCTGTTTCTTTCTAGTTCAAGTGTAGAGAAGACTCATTGCTCAAAACTTCATTATCTCTCAGGTCCAGAGACCACTTAATACATCTTTAATAATTATTTTCAATTCCTCATACACAGAAAAATAATATAAGGTTTGCTGTGAATGGATCAACATGCCGAGTGTAGCACTCTGGGAAATGATGTGCACATGTTCTTTATCATTTCCTTGAAAAAATAATGCATTATACACATCCCAGGCCAGGTTGCCACAGTACAAAACTTTCTCTCGGCAGTTATTTTAAATGAGGGTATTGCAAATAACTGATTCAACTTCAAATTCCCACTGACCTTTTCTTCCAGGGTCTCCTGCCTACTGTCTGTCTTAATGTGAGTACATTTACAGAAAGATACCTGAATTTCAATTAAGGAATTCTGTATAATATTTATACAGAGTTTATAATATCCAGTGTCTGATCACTTGGAATAAAAGAATTGCTGTTACATTAGATCATTCCCTGAAACAATGCTGTGTAAAAGTTAAGTTAAAACTCTAGGAAGGCACTGCCCAGTGGACACTGTGCTATTTACACTGGTTTCTGTGTCACCTGTCCTTTTCATCTGGCTACCACTGGGCAGTTTTTCTACCATGTGGTGCTCATTCTGGAGATTCATAGACTCTATTCTTCATCTAGAAATGAGAGGCGCTTATGTTTAATCAATAGATCAGTATTATTTCCTCATATTTTCCACTTATGAATTATAAGTGCTTTAAAAATTAAATCTTCTCTAATGGATCCCTAAGCTTATGTCTGAATCTGGAGTTTTTTTCTCTCTGTATGAATGTATAATAAGTCAATTCAGCAGTATCCAGAGCATCACATGAATTCATTAATGACTTTAGTTCATAACCATTTATTAAGATCATAATGCATTGAGCACCTGCATAATTTTTCAGCAGAGCTCAAAATAATTTAACATTTGGAGTCAACTTTGGAAGAATAGTAAACCTATATTCTTTGTTCAGATGTATTAATTACTGACTACTGATATTAAGGGTTAGAGTATATATAAAACAACTTGGTTATCAAATAGACTACGGTTAACTAATAGAAATAACAGAATCTACTGACTTAATTGTAATAACGAAGAACAGGATTTTCCCTTCTAAATTATAGATTAAAACCATCACTTATTAAAATGATCATTCAGGAGACAGTAGGCTGCATAATTTCTAAAAATGTACTGTAGATTACCTTTCGTAAATTGGCTTTGAATTTTAACTTGAGTGAATACATTCAAGTTGCTTTCCTTTGAGTAAGTTAAATATAGCTTCAAAATCAATTAGCATCTGGGAGTCCAAACAAGACCATCAGGGAAAATTTCAAGTAAAACTACTTCTAATTCATTTGTTTGTTTTATTCATTCCTTGTGACAATAAAAGGTGTTACAAATAAGTGATTTCTAGTCTAGTGAAAAAATCCTCGTTTGAGCATGGCTTAAACGCCTCATCATTTAGGGGGGGTTCCCTTTAAATTGTCAACCACAGGATTATCATTCAGTGTTTAAGATGTTCATGAAAATCACTCAGCCGCCATTTCTGAAAAACATCCAAGTCTGTACACAGGAATGAAATACAAGCTGGAAAAGTTTGGGAATCAGCTGGGAGTCTCTAGGCATTTATAGGATCTAGTGAATTAACTACATTTAAGAGCTAGGCCAGCGGGTGAAGTCCTCAGTCAATGCTGTTGGTAGGTTCTTAACAAGTAGGCTTTAAGTGAAAGGATCGACTGAGTGCTGTAGGAACCTAATTCTTGTTTATAGCCATTGGACTATGGTAAAATTGGACATCATCTCATTTAAAGTCAAGTTTTAAGAACCTGACATTGACAATGTTAACTGAGGGTGTAGGGTACTTGCTGTGTAAAGAAAACTTAGAACAAGGAAGTATCAAAGAGCATCCGTGACATGGGGAGCTATTTTCTAGAAGGTTTGAAATTCAGTGCAAGATAATATGGAAGGAACGTTCGTAGGTGACCCTGACGGGAGAGAGGAGATGCTGCAGTAGAGAGGCGGGTTAGTGTATGTGATAGTGAGACCACGGTCCCAGAATCACACCGTAGACAGACCGGACCCCACACACAGACCGGGAACCATCACTGCCACAGGGCTAATGAGTCCAAGGCACACAGTTCTGCCTGGAAACCTAACATGGTCTTAGAGGGAGGAAGAGGTTAGGAGGTTATTTCCCTCAACACTTCCCAAGTAGTGTGTAGTAAAAGAAGGGAAGAGAAATAAAAGTGAAGACGCGCCGGGTGGTCTTCAGCGCACGATGGCGCAGAGCTGACCAGGCCCTTCCCGAGGCTGACACCAAGGCATCCTTGCCTAACTGCAGATGTTGGTCTCTGTGGAGTATGGCAAGCAAAGACCAGCTGGAGTGACTCGGGGAGTCGGCCTTTGATAAGATTTGGACTTTGAGGCACACAGAACACCCAGTGGTGGAGGTTGTGGGGGAGGAAAAAGATTTAGTTGGCAGCAGGAAGGTCAGGGAAAGTCCAGCACTGAGGTCCAGAAAGGATTTATGTTAACAATATGCAAGCCATACACTCATTTTTAAGGGACTCATAGCTGAAAAGTGTATGTGATCCCCTCGGCGGGAGGTTGGAACTCTGTCCCGTGAATGTAGCTTCTTAACAGTTCCAGGACAGCTAAGGTGAGTTAAGAAGAGTTATTTATTTCTCAACCTTGCACTTTGGATTCCAAACGCTGGAAGCAGGGGGTTTTCCACAGTGTTAGGTTTGTTGGAACAGAAAAGTTAATTTTTTAATAAAACTGCCTAAGACTTCTCACCAGTTCTGGCCCAAATGAAACAAACATTCACTTCCATTCAAATCGCTTAAATAAGCATCTACTGAGCAATGGCGTTCCCAGAGCCGCGGGAGATGGGAGCAGTTTGGCCCACTTATTCTCTTTACTAAGGAGGCCACAGGTTTTCCTTTTTACTTTTAGAAAATACAATGGAGGGACCACTTCCATAATGGTGCATAACTTTTAAAATTTATAGAAGAAACATAACTTCTTAATTTTAACATAACTGTCAAAATTTATAGAAGAAAATACCGAATAGTATAAATATAAAAATATTATGCCAGTGATATTTGAATCAGTAAATATCAAGCATGTATGTGCTTAAATTATCTTTATTTAATATTTTTAGTTAAGATGTGTTGCTCTGCGGCATTCTCAGGGTGGGCCTGGGAGTAACAGTTTTTCGTTTTCTCAGTATTTCTCTTAGTGAAATTATTTAGCGCCACCTGCTGGCCAAATTGTTAATTAAAGATGAAAACCACGCTGATTATTTCGGTTTAACTAGCGTTTTTAGTCTTGAATTATGGAACAGCAGAACACAATGAAAGGGTGTCATGCAAATATTTATATTTTGCTAAATAGTCTTAGCTTTATGTTAGTTTCATGCCTTGTGTACTTTATTGGGAGCTTGGCAGTAATTGCTGTATGATGCAATTGGGATCATATGTGGGATTCTGCACTTTGCCTGGGCCCGGGTCCCGGCTCGGTTGCCGGTATTTACAAGCTATGAGCCCTGGGAAGGTTACTTAATCTATTTTCTTTTCTGAAAAACGGAGACACATGTTGTGAGGATTAAAAGAAAATACACATATGCTCATGTGCAGGCGCACACAATCCCACTTTAGAATGTTGCCTGGCACGCAGTGGGCATCACAGAAATCCTGCTGAACAGAAATAAAATGAATTTCAGTTATTGGTTGAGTGTTTTCTATGTGCCAGACTCTAAACTCAGTGCATCACACACTGGGCCTGGACAACCACTGGGGGAGTAATTCCTGTGTTAAAATAAAGGAAAACGAGGTCTAGGGAATTGAAGGAACATTACCAGGTGTGGAATTTGTCATTTGCTGAGCCAGAGTGTGAAAGTAATTAAAGTGCACTCACGCCTTTACCCATTTCTGCCCCTTCATGTTTGGGACACGTGTTGTTACTAATTACCTAGAATGTCCTTTCTCCCAGAGTAATAAAAACACTACTTATCAGATATGACATCAAAACAACTGGAAGCAAAATATTTTTATAAAATTTATTCTATTTTATGACTTTGAAATAATTGTTTCATGCTTAAAATGTACTATCATTGGCACTATCGATTTCATTGTATGTGTATCTCTGTATATTCTGTTAGTTTTTTTGGAAAAGAAGTAAAAAATAAGAGTTTACTAAGCATTATTTCAGATTATTTTCTGAGAAAACATTTATCACTGCTATCAATTACATTTTATCACCTTTAAAATAGGTTATTAAATACAGAACTACATAGAAGGCTTTTGTAAAAATTTAATACATGTACATGTTTATTACCAAAAATTCAGACTTCAAAAACAGATAGTTTAACAGGCTTCACTACTATCACTACTTTAGCACTTTTGATTTATAATTAGCATTAAAAGATTTTATAATCTACAATATAAAATACTTCTGGGTGATTTCCATACCTTATTACAGGAGATGCTAGGATATTAAAAAATAGGATCAAAGCATTAAAAAAAGAAAAACATTTGCAAAAAATACTGTCACCAGAAATTACCCAGAACAAGAATTCAGGCCCATCAGTAAGGGGCGATTGTTCTCCCCGCTGTGGCTGCTGCAGAAACTACATTTAACATATCTGCTTTCAAAGACACCTTTACGCCTTCCAGATTTTCATCCATTTAAAAAAATTACTATGGTTAGGAGAAAACTTCTAAACACGGATCAAAATTGTTCTCACAAAGTAATGAGAAAGTCTCTTGAATGTTATCGCAATCAGGTTGATGAAAATATCTCTGATTGTATCTGAAGCCCGTACACTGTACCCCATGACTGAATTATTGTACACAGATATGATTCAAAAAAATAAATAAATAAAATAAATGCAAATTATTTAGAAAAAAAAATAAACATTATGTTATTTTTCTAACTGATTAGAAAGATGATAGAAAACCCAAATCATATAAAAACATATACTCTTAAATCCTGTATTTCTTGAAAGAAGTGACTGTGTGTTGAGAATGAACTAAGGTTTGTGATGAAAGGACAGAGCAATTTCATACAAACTACTTGATTTTTTTCCCAGACACTGTACAGTAGCCCCCCTTATCCTGGGGGGGGGGGACATTCTAAGATTCCCAGTGGATGCCTAAAACTGAGGTGAGTACCAAACCCAATTGTTGTCAATTGCAATAGGTTTCTGTTTACGTCTTCCACCCAAAAATTGAATACCTTTTCAACGTTACCCAAGCACTTATCACGCACTATGGCCATAACTTTTACAGTTTGAGTTACAACAGCAAAATGAGCATAAATTTCTTTTTCCTTCTTCACAGTTTCACTGATAGAAGGTTTGTTTGTACTATAGATTTTAGCAACGTCAATGGACAAAAAAATTTTTTTAACATTCAGTCAAAAGCTTTCATCTTTTCACTTAAAGGAAAGAAATACTTTGCATCACTACTCTTGCGGTTTGGGGCATTGTTAAATAACATAAGGGATGCATAACATAACCTCTGCCATCCACAGTTGATCTGACAATCTAGTTGACTTAGGACGACTAATTGGTAGGGAGCATGGACAGAGTAATATGTTGCATAAAGGGAGGATTCATATCCTGGGCAGGGTGGAGCAGGATGACCTGGGGCTTCATCATGCTATGTAGAATGGCATGCAATTTTAAACTTATGAATTGTTTATTTTTTGAATTTTCCATTTTATATTTTTTGACCTTTGTTAATTGCACAAATTTGTTATCTTCAGAAACATATGACAGGTTTTACTGGATTGAAATCAAGGTGTCAGTAGGGGTGCGTTCCCTTTTGTGTGGTGGAATCCTGGGTAGGAGCCCTTTCCTGGCCTTTTCCAGATCCCACAGGCTGCCTCTAGCCTTGATTGATGGCCCTTTTCTTCCATCTTCAAGGCTGCAACTGTGGGTAGAGTCCTTCTCACAAGGCATCACCCTGACCTTCCTTCTGTCACCCGTCTACATTTTTAAGAACTTGAGTAATTAGATCAACCCCACCTGGCTAGTCCTAGATAAGCTTCTGTCGCAATTTTAATCACATCTACAAAGTCCTCTTTGCCCTATAACCTAACATATTCATAGATTCTGGGGATTAGAACATGAACATCTGTGAGAGTCACTATGTAGCCTGTTATGGACACAATCCCGGAAATTATATTAGGGATTGTCACCTGTGGCCCCAGAGGTGTCTGTGCCACTTGTTAATTCATTGAATCAGTACCAGTAGCTATTGAGTACTTACTGTTTACAAACTATTATGTTAGATATTATGAGAGATGCTAAGAGAAATTGAAATTAGGTTGTGTAAGCCACTCCCATTAGATACACATTGTACATGCCTTTCCCAGGTTCCTCAGAAATGCCTTAGTAAGAATGTGTTCTTTCTTTCCCACGCTGTTTGACCCTCTGCTTTGGGGCAGAATGAAACACCACACTGCAGGGAGATCTGGCAGACCCTGAGGGCTGAATGATGCCATCTGAAGGTTCAGGGAGTGAGCCTCCCCTGTGGTAAACCTGGTTCAAAAGGAAAAGGAGATGGGAGTTTGCTAATACTTCCCCTGCCCTTGTCTCTCAGGTGCACTATGGTGTAGTGCAGCTCCGCACAACATTTTGAGGAACTTCTACAAGCTGAGTGAACACACCTGCTGAGTACCTTCTGTGTTTCCCCACCACTAGTTGTGCAGCAACAGCTAATGAAGTAACACTTTAGGTTACCTTTTCTTTCCTTTATTCTTTACTCTTTGCCCTCACTGCTCTCAAATTCGGTGTTTGCAATTTAATCCTTGCCTCAGGCTCTGCTTTCTAGAAGATCAAAAACACCATAAATCTGCCTTCTCTTTCACAGCTTTCACTTTTGCTCTTGTGCTGAACTTCATGTTAAAAATGAGGAAATTGCTCTCTGGAAGGTGAGGAAACTATGGATCAGGGAGAATTAGCCAGTGTAAGATCCAGTACATTTGGACTTTTTGCCTTATATTAAACAGCTTTTGTAAGTTTTTTCTTATGTAATTTGCCCCAGGGTCTACAAATGTCACCAACCTATGCCTCCTTCTAATGGTTGGCCCTCAGTCCATATTGGGTCTGCCTCCCAACATCCCTCCCAACCAGGTGGTAAGCATTTGAGGGTAGGTTTTTTCATAGTATTTTTGGTTTTCTCACAGGGCCTGGCAGAGTGCCTTTTATATGGTAGGCATTTAATCATATTTGATTTATTATTGCAAAAGGCTAGCAATGATCACTCACATAGTCAATGTTGAATATAACTGAGAAGTCTTTAATATCCTTTCTGTTTCCATACAGTGATCAGAGAATAAATCAACAATACAAAGATATTCTTTGCTCCCTGACTTTCACATATTCTATTCATGACCAAATGGGGTATCACAGCATATAACTCCATGTCCAGAAGACTATTCAGGTTTATGTGTAAATATACCTGTTCCCAATGGAAAGCAAGAGCAGAATGGCCACATGGGTTGCCTGAGGAACAGCAGATATTCTTTGTCCTAAGATAAATTATACAAATCCTTCTGAAGGACTTACTCCTTCAACTTTGCAGAAATTGGCCTCATACCATGAAGAAACAAGCAGAATGAGTATTTGCCATTTTTATAATCTCAGAAATAGAAATTCAAATTATATTAATCTCAGGTGATATTTACCTTGTGTAAAGCACACATCTTATAGAAGTCAATTTTCTTCTAGTCAAACTGGGATTGATAGTTTTAAAAATAGTCAGATCAGACTGTGGTGCACATCAAGCTATGAAAATAGAAGCCAGGTCTATGCTTGAAAGTTTCCAAAGATAGTCTTTGGTATGATTAGCTAATATGATACTGCAGGTCTCTTTAATATTAATGAACCACTAATGTCAATGTAAGAAATTGCATAAAGAACACAGAAGCCTTTTAATATTATCACCCAGGCAGCTGTAAGATTTAAATTTGGGATTTTGCTATAATTAGAAAAATAATCATAAATCTGCATATGTTAAAACACATCTATGTTACAGGAATAGTGTTGCATGTATGCTACAAGAAGGAAGATAGATGATTATTACACATTGAGAGTTACTTTCCCTGGATTTGATCCTTCGTCAATAGATGTAAAATGCGTCTATCTTTACTACAAGGCAGCCAGTACGTTCTATGTATCCAATGCCAGATCTGTGAAACCCTCCCTGTCTGCATTGAACCAGATACAGGTATATCTTTCTAAGTCATGTGACAGGATAATTCATTCAGATTATAATGTGTATATACTGAAGAGTCAGAAAGAATGAGATTTATTTATGTCTTACATTTTCTTTAATTCTCACCCTCATGGATATATCCAGGTTGTTTGCCGGCCTGCATCAGAAGTTTAAAGATGTTCTCTTCTTTGATTTTGAAGAACCTAAACTATTTGAGTTTCTGTTAAGAGTTCCCCAGAAGGGAAAAGGAAATGCAAGGCCTGAAAGGCTGCAGGCACCTTCTAAGTCTCTCTGCCGTATGCTCCATCATTCCGTACTGTGAGTGATGAGTGGATATTCACCTTCAGACTGACCATCTATGAGAAAGCACTGGGCATCAACAGAGAAGTGACAGGATGCTCCCAAAGAGGAGAGGGAAGAGAGGCGACTTGCTCTGTAGCAGTGGAGGTACACGGAACAGTGCTTACAAAGGAGGGAGGGACAGAGGAGAGGATCCTGGGGCTCTGCGCGCTCCACATGGACATTGCTATCAGAGCTGTGGCAGGACAAGGACTGTCACTGGGTGCTGACTGGAGACTGTGTAGCAGCATTTCTCCAGAAAGAATGTTCCACTGGCCTGAGAGCCCTGGGTGTTGCAGCTGGCATCATTTTGACATGCCAGACCCAGAGTGCTACACCTATCAAGGGCTCAGGTCCATTGGTGCTGCAGCTCATTCATCTCTGTTAGGCCAGGGAGGGAGTGGGGAGGCTGAGAGCACTTGTGAGTCCTACAGGCAGGAGCTGTGTTCCACCACTGCCATAAGGGAACCTAAGAGCAGGGAACACTCAATCCTCTTTAGGCCAACAAATACCACCAACTGTAGACTTGGGCAGATAACCTCAAGCCAGCACAAATTGACATTCTCAGCCACCCATGAATGTGCGTGGGGCAGCACACAAGGGGTTGATAATTGCTGCGGTCTGTGCACTTTGCAGGGCAGCACTAGAGTTGCTGCTGGGAGACAATTGCCACTGCTGGTGGAAGTGCTGGGGCCAGAATCATTCCCTCTGCAGGGCCAAAATGCCTGTGAAAACCAGCAATGGTACAATGACACAAAGACAGTCACTATATAATGACAAAGGGAACAATTCCTCTAGAAGATACAACAATCCTAAACATAGATGCACCTAACACAGGAGCTCCCAGATTGATAAAACAAATTCTACTGGATTTAAGTAAAGAAATAGCATCATAATAGCGAGAGGTTTCAATACTATACTGACAGAACTGGACAGATAATTGAGGTATAAAATCAACAAAGAAACATTGGTCTTAAAAAGAACTCTGGAACAAATGAGCCTAACGGATATTTACAGAATGTTCTATTCCCAAACGGCACAATATACATTCTTTTCATCAGCACATGGGACATTTTCCAAGATAGATCACATGTTAAGCCACAAAACAATCTTGGCAAATTCCGAAAAATCAAATTCATACCATGCATCTGCTCAGAACACAGTGTAAGAAAACTGGAAATCAATTCCAAGAGGAAGTCTCAGATCTACACAAAGTCATGGAAATTAAACAGCCTTCTGCTGAATAATCCTTGGGTCAATGACAAAATTAAGGTAGAAATAAAAAAAAACAACTTTTGAACTGAATGATAAAGATGATGTAAGGATCCAAAAGTTATGACATACGGCAAAAGCAGTGATAATGGAGAAGTTTATAGCCTCAAAGATTTATGTCATAATGACAGAAAGAGCACAAATTAACAATCTAATATTACACCCCAAGGAACTAGAAAAACAAGGTCAAACTACACCTCAAGCCAGCAGAATAAAAGAAAACAAACTAAACTCAGAGTAGAACTAAATGAACTGAAAACAACAAATAAAGGACAAGGAATCAATGAAAGAAAAAGCTGGTTCTTTGAAAGATAAAAAAATCAATAGATTGCTAGCTACATTAACCAGAGACGGAAGAGAAAGTATGCAGTTAAGCTCCATCAGAGCACAAAAGAAGACATTATAACTGCTAATGCAGAAATATAAAATATCATCTGTGACTACTATGAAAACCTCTATGTACACATACTAGACAATCTAGAGAAAATGGATAAACTTTTGGAAACACATGACCTCCCAAACTTTAAGGAGGATATAGAAATTTTGAACCAATAACAAGTAGTGAGATTGAAACAATAATAAAAATTCTTCCAGCAATAAATGTCCCTTGCCCAGAGAGTCACAGCTAAATTCTGTGAGACCTACAAAGACCTGGCACTTATCCCACTGAAACTGCTCCATAGCATTAAGAAGGAAAGGATTTTCCCTACCTGATTCTACAAAGCCAGTACCACTCTGATACCAAAGCCAGGAAAGGTTATACTGGAGAAAGGACATATATCCTTCATGAACATAGATGCATAAATACTTAACACAATACTAGCAAACCAAATTCAACAGAACATCAAAAAGATAATTCACCACCATCAACTGGGTTTTATCTTCAGGATGCAAGAGTAGTTCAACATATGCAAATCAATAAATGTGACTCACCAGGTAAATGGAATTAAAAATAAAGATTATTTGATCATTTTAATAGATTCGATAAATTCGGCTCTCTTTCATAATAAAAGGCCTCAATAAACTAGCATAGAAGGAACATATCTCAAAATAATAAAAGCCATGTATGGCTAATTCACAACAAATATCGTACTGAATGGGGAACAGTGGAAAACATTCCCCCTAAGAATTGTAACAAGACAAGGCTGCCCACTGTTACCACTTCCATTGAACATAGTACTAGAAGTCCTAGCCATTCAATCTGGGAAGAGAATGTTAAACTATCCGTGTTTGCTAATAGTATGATCTCATATATATAGAATCCTAGAGTCTGCTAAAAGACTCCTAGAATTGGTAGATAAATACATTTAATAAAGTCTCAGGTTATGAAATCAATGCACACAAGTCAGTAGCATTTCTATATATTAGTAACAGTTTTGCTGAGAGTCAAATCAAGCACTCAATAATACTTACAATAGATGCAAAGAAAATAAACTACCTAGGAATTACTTAACCAAGGAGAAAAATGATCTCTATAAGGAGAACTACGAAACACTGATGAAAGAAATCATGAATGGCACGAACAAATGGAAAAAAATCCTATGCTCATGGACTGGAATAATCAACATTATTTAAATGTCCATACTGCACAAAGTGCTTTATGGATTCAGTGCAATTCCCACAAAAATATCAACATCATTTTTCACAGCTCTAGTAAAAATAATCCTAAGCTTCATATGGAACCAAAAAGGGCCTAAATACCCAATGAGATCTTTAGAAAAAAGAAAAAAATCTGGAGGCATCACAATATTAACTTGGATTTGCACTACAAGGCTATAGTAACCCAAACAGCTTGGGACTAGTATAAAAGTAGAGACGTAGACCAGAATAGAGAACCTAGAAATAAAGCCATTTAGCTACAACCAACTGGGTTTTGACAAAACTGACTAAAACATACACTGAAGAAAGGATCTTTATTTAATAAATGGTTCTGGGAAAACTGGATAGCCACATACAGAAGAATAAAACTGGATCCCTATCTCTTCCCATAAATAAAAATTAACTCAAGATGGATTAAACACTTAAAAAAACATAAAACCTTAAAAATTCTAGAAAAGCCAAATATACACATACACACACATGCACACACCCTTGTGGAGTAGTACTCAGCCATAAAAGGAATGAAATAATGTCATTTGCAGCAACACAGGTGGTACTGAAGGACATTTTCCTAAGTGAGGGTACCTCAGGATGTTGAGGTATCTCAGGGATGGGAAAACAAATATCATATGTTCCACTTATGAGGAAGATCGAAATAAGAAATTTTTATGGTCGTAAAGTGGTGTAATGGACATCAAAGACTAACGAAGTAGGGAGGGTTGGGTAGATGAGGGATAAAAATCTACCTGTTGGATATAGTGTACACTAATCTGGTCATGAGTGCACCGAAAATCTTGACTTCAGCATGACATAATTCAAGACTCAATTACATCTATGTAATGGATGTAAAACTTGTACCCCCTAAATATTTTTTTAAAAATGTGAGATGGATTTTACATTTAAAAAATTCTTGCTCATTGAATAAATGAATAAATATGACATGGGCTCTTCCTGTAACAATTTTTAGATTCTAGAACTTTTTGTCATTATTAGGGCAACATATAAATAGGAAAATTACGTCACCCCTTGCAAGTTTAGAAGTGAGAGGTAAGTATATTAAGAAGTTTCAAGAAAAATAGAAATAATATTAATATCTAAAATCATTCATACAGAACTTGCTGGCAAGTTCCTACAGTAAATGAAATCTTAAAATTTAGTGGAGGACTTATTTTGGCTCACGAGCACTGCTATGTAGCATGTGGCTGAGTCTGGTCATTTTAGAATACTTCCAATACCTGACTTAGTTTTTTCCTCATTATAGGTATAATATTTGCCAAATTTAAGAAAGTTATAATAATGAAAAAGTGTCAAAAAAGATCATCATAACCTCACCAGGAGATAACTATACTTATTTTCTATTCTTTTAGACTTTTTTGTGTTAGGTGTGAGCATATGTTTAGATATATATATACATCATAACAAAAACATTATCTTATTTTACATATTGCTTTCTTACTTTCTTATTTTCTCTTCACCCACTGTGACCATCTTTCCTGGGTGATAAATAAGCCTATTTGTGTATCATAATTTGTGATTATTGAGTAGCATTCCATTATATGGACATATAATATTAATATATTAATTATTATAAATGTAGTCATGAAATACATTTTTTATATAAAAATCATTAAAATCTTAAAGTAATGAATTAAAATAATAAACATTAACTCAAAATAAATTTATGCTTGTGATCTCTTAGTCACAAGGATACATATTCTATTTTGATATATTTTGGTGAACATTTATGCCAATGTGAGCTCACCTCCCCAATGGAATGTACTAGCTTACACATTTCCTTACATGGTTCACTTTAACCGGATATTGTTATTCTTTTGCATAGTTTCCAAACTGATAAGTAGAAAATTGCACCTCTTGAATTTTCAATGTGTTTTTTTTTTTTTTTACTTACTAGTATGGTTGAACTTCTTCTTTTCTCAAGGATTTTTGCTATTCATATTTTCCCGTTCTTTTTTGTGTGAACTGCCTCTTTATGTACTATGAGCTAAGCCCATCTGATTTATTTTTATTTTGTGAAATTGTGAGATATGTAACAAATATGAAAGAGCAGATTAAATATAACTATAATCTGAAAGTTACTATAAAGTGAACGCATGTGTATGACAATGTAGGTGAAAGAAATAGGGCTCTGCCCAGTTCTGGGAGGCTCCCTCACTCCTGGCAGTGTGGCACCCATCCCCGCCTCCCAGAGGGTCCCTGCTAGCATGACTTTTGTCATTATCAGTATCTTGCTCTTCTTTATAGTCGTACCACTTCTGTGGATGTTTCTAAGCAACAGAGGCTTATTTGCCTATTTTTTATTTTTTGGAGCTGGAGTCTTGCTCTGAAGTGGTGTGATCACAGCTCACTGCAGCCTCCAAGTTTGGGCTCAAGCAATCCTCCTGCCTCCACCCAGGTTGGGTATAGAACCTCTCTGATTCCAGTGGGTCTCTTTCTGAGGATAATAATGTGGTCTGAATGTTTGTGTCCCCTAAAGTTCATGTGTTGAAACCTAAACCCCAGTGTGATGGTATTAGAAGGTTGGGCCTTTGGGAGGGCAAAGGCCTCATGAACTGATCACCTCAGAAGGCCCCGCCTCCCAGTGGGACTAGAGTTCTCACACAAGGCACCCAAGACAGCTGCCTCACCTCTTCTACTGCATAGGACACAGCTGGGAAGTGCCATCTATGAATTAGGAGATGGGCCCTCTCTAGGGCATGGAATCTGCTGACATCTTGATTTTGGCCTTTTTGGCCTCCAGAATTATAACAAATAAATTCCTGTTGTTTATTATCTGCGCCATCTAAATGCCAGGCAGGGTACTCTGTGAAGGACAAACTATGCCTCTGTCACTGTAGTTGGTCTCAGGGCCACTGCTGGCCTTCTTTTTTTTCCTCTTCCACTGCCCTCAGCTGTCACCCCAGCTGGACTTGGTGGCTTGCTTGTGGAAGATGTGGCTCAAGCCTTCATTGCTGAGGGATCTGAGCCCTTGTTAATCACACCCTTACTTGGGGTCACCGTACACACGCTTTCACAGTGCAGTGGAGCAAGGGAGAATTATTCTTTGGTTCCTAGACCCACGTATTCTTCTTGTAGGGTCAGTGCCATTTTGAGGTCTCTAATGTGTGTACTATGTCATGATGGTAACACCCCATTTATCTTTGAGGTAGAACTTCAATCTTGTCCTTGAAAAGCCAGTCCTGTACTTTATGAGGCTAGTCACTAATGGGTTGTCCCGTACGAGATATAACCAGTGGTCATGAGCGTGCTCTTGCATTTCCTTGTGAGGGAGGTGGGGGAGCGTGCAGTACCCTCCATTCAGCCCTCTTTCCAGATCCATTTTCTGTTCTTCTGCAAATTGCTTTCATCCCAGAAGCCTCAGCCTTTGTGATGATGTCACCAGGTTGCATTCAGGCCATGGGGCAAGGTGGTTGGTTTGGAAGAATATACACTAGAAGGGAAAGGAGATAAAACATCTAAGATATTTTTTCTGCCACACTTCCCCACTTTGGTCTAATAGTTACATATGATTGTGTCTTTTTATGTGTTTTCATAGCTCCCATTCTCATCCGATTCCAGACGAGATTCTATTTCCTAGGGGTGGGAAGATGCTGTGTTGTGTGGGTCCCAGGCCTGTGGATTAGGCATCATGTTGCTGGCTGAGGTCCTGAGGACAGGAGGGACAAAACCATACACAGAATAGGACTTTATCCCTGCAAGATGAATGCCAGCCCTTCCAGGACAGAAGAGGTCTAAAGTAGTCAACTTGCTGCCAAGTGGTCAGTTGGTTTCTTCTAGGAATAAACCTGATAAAGGGCTCAATATTAGTGTTTATTGCTAGCAGGCTAGATAGTCAGAGGGAGCAGTGGTTAGCCTGACTTTTGCAAGTGAAAGTTTAAGCTGTTGGGTCCACATCCTTCCTGGCTCTATCCTGAGTACTGAGAAATACTCCACCCATGTGCCCACCTGTCACGCTCATTCTAGGGTGGTTGATGACAACTGGCTGGATCTGTCCATCTTCTAGGTTATTTACTGCTTCTTCAGTGGTGATGGATTCTCTGTGGTGGGTGTTAAGACATGACAAGTCTTCACACTTTGTGCCCACTGCCAGATGGCTATCCCCATGCCTCTTCCCCAGGCCACCTTGCCTGAGGAATATGGTAAATAAGGTCCTATTAGATAAGCAAATGTAATAAAGAAAATTCTATTCTTACACAAAGTTCAAAAGACTATTAATATAATGACATAGGTTAGAAAGTTTGATTAATATTGTGATTAGTTAAGATTTAGAAATCTCATATTTTTTTTATTCTTAGAAAGCACCATCAACCTTATGTCAAAGGGAGAGTTGTGCCAAAAGAGGGAGAAAAAGAGACGGAGAGAGTTTCCCTGCATGGTTACTAATCCTGAGTCCTCATTTCTGCAGGACACTGCCGGCATAGGTGCAGAAACGGACAGGGTGGAGCAGGGAATGAAACTGTAATAGGTGAGTAAAGTCAGCCAGGATATGACCTGAATTTTAGGCAAAGAGCTCTCAGGAGTAATTGCTGAATGAAAGCAAGAAGGATTGGCCTGCTGTTTCAAACTCTTCTCCTCCCCCCAGCCAGAATAGGAGGCTCATGGGCTTTCTGAGTAAGAGAGTTTCTGGTTTGAGGAATATTCCATAAGGGACTTTGCCAAGGGCCTTATGAAAAGACACAGTTGGAGGAAACAGCCTGCTGATAGTTGAGATTTGAATTTCAAATGCAGGAACTTCTGAAAGAAAAACAGTCTCAGTGCAACATAAATTGCTTCCAAACACTCAAAGCCACAGCAGAAAGGGCAACAGAAAACCCCATGAAGCAAAACAATTTTGATAAACTGTTATGGAATCTGTTCTCTTTTTCTGCTCTCCCTCAACCCCCCAGTAACCAAAAGAAGCAGAAAATTAATTGAAACTGTGCAGGAAGTTGCAAGAAACTCTGAGGAGGGAGGTATGTTTGAAACCCAGATGCTACAACTGAATTGAAGTTCTCCATTGGGGAAACGTTCCCTAGAGAGAGGGAGAAATCCCTGATTGAGTGTGAAGCTGAGCAGTTAATCAGTATATATTTAACTCATAAAGGTGGAAGCTGTATGTCCTCTTAGCCAGCTTTTAAGCTATTTCCTAAGGCCCAATAAGGCACATGCAAAGCAATTAATCACCACATGTTTTGTCACCATGCTGTCTGTGAGAGGTTTCAGACATCGCAACTTAAAGAGACTTCATTTCATGCCTGGAAGAAGAATCAGTGAAAGCTTCCACCACAGTGAGGCTGGGGTCTGAGAGGTGCCGAGTGTGTACACGTCACATGCCCAGAAGCCATCAGGAGTTTTGGCTCTGTTCATGGAAGAGAAAATAAAAATTTGTGATCCACATCTGAAGAGGCCAGGAAGATAATTTGGAGGGCAGGCTTCAGTTTGAAATGCACAGGCAGATCTCTGTTTTCCCATACCTGCTATTTTTATTTTTTATTTTCTTTTTTGCATTTAATGTATCCCTATTGGTGACCTAGTCAAAGAGCAAATGTTGGATTCCTACATTTCTGGCTGCAGATATATTATTCTACCAGTGGGAAATAAGGCTGTCACAGTCCTATTATGGAAGCCAAATTGCTTCATCCCCAGAAACCAGAGGATTTCACTAGCTAGCAGTGGGAGCCCATACAAGGCTGTAATTTGCAATCTGAATCTAATTTCAAAGCTCATGCCAAAAAAAATGAAAATTAATATATTTAAGAAACTCCCTGCACACCAGCTAGCTTGCTCCCAAATTCTTTGGAATGTATTGGTGATCGATTTCTTGAAGAAAATTGGTCAGTTTAATCATTTCACATATTCTTTGATTTTTGTATATACTAACTACAATAAATGTGGATGAAGACCCATTCATGGCTGTTGAGAAGCAGTTCATCACATTATCCAGAGGAATGACAAGTTCCTTTCAAATATTACCAGCTTAAGGAAACAGTTTTGCCTTTTAATAAAAGTAAAAAAAAATTATGTGAATCCAGGCTTAAATAGAGAGCATTCTACCCACATGAAATAAAATTTAGGAGCTGTAATGCCGAAGATGTGCATGAGAAGGTCACACCATCTAAGCTCTGAGTCTACACCCACCGCTTTCTAAAGATGAATTAATGAGCAGGCCACTGTCTCTAGCTTCCCGACCATAGAACACTCACAGTGGAGTGAAGGAAAAGAGCAAGGAAATTCACACCTGGGAAATGTCCTCCCATCACTTGAAAAGTGCTCTGTAGCCAAGACAGAACCAGGGTATTTTTAGACTAACACCTACTACCTGTAGCAGTGGAGACTAGAATAGAAGGTACAGGGTAAGTCTTCACAAAAGAAAGTTGCAAACAATGCTGAAATCGCTTCTCTTATTTGATTTTTGGAGCTCTTAACAAATGATGAGAATAGGCCAAGTTGTATTTTTCCTGCCTGCTGCTTCTTCCTCTGATGTAAGTACGAGGTAGAAAAGCTGAGAAATGCTCACAAGTCGGACAGAAAGAAAAAAATTGAGTTTGAATGATTTGCCAGCTGTTGCTTTGTTCTGGATCATAAAAGCCTGAAGTACACTTACCACATAGAGGTTTTGTAGGATCTGAAGGGGACTTTCTTTAAGAAAAAGAAGATCCCTTTATGAAATCAGCATAAGGTATGAAGTTACACAATTGTTCAGAATAGTAAATCACAAGCAATTCCAGAGTAGGGGGGTCACAATATGGAGGTGGAAAGAGACAGGGTTCGTAGTTGGCCACTGTTAAAATGTTTCACTTCTGCAAATTTTATAACAACGTGGGACCTGGAAAGCTAAGAAATATTTCTGTATCCAAGACTTGTCATTTCTCCTGTAAATTAGCACACTAATTCTTTCCTTTTTTTTTTTTTTTCTATTCTTATTACTACTGGAGCTACTGTTGTCAAGACCAGCCTCATAATTGGCAGGACCCAGTGCAAAATGAAACTGTTTGTCCCTTGGTCAAAAGTATTAAGAGTTTTTTGTTTTTTTTTTTTTATTGTGGGGGATTCATTGAGGGTACAAGAACCCATGTTACACTGATTGCATTTGTTGGGTAAAGTCTCTCTTACAATCGTGTTTTGCCCCCAAAAGGTGTGGCACACACCAAGTATTAAGAGTTTTAAGATGACGGAATCAGAGCATTGAAACAAGCTCAGGGCCCTTCTGAGTGTGGGGCCCTTTGCAACTGTTTAGGTTATACTTTCATGAATCTGGCCCTATTAGTTTCACAAAATACAGAAAAATAATATAAATAATGTAGTATTTTTATTAACCAATGGACTCAGAGCTATGATACACTTTCCTACAATTTTTAGCTGCATATATTTTGATTGCCACTTCATAGGATGACTATTTTATAACATCTTTTTCAATAGAGAGACAGGAAAAATAATTTAGTCTTTCCTTTAGCATGTTTGATTGAAACATTTTCTTTTTTTTATTGTTGGGGACTCATTGAGGGTACAAGAAACCAGGTTACACTGATTGCATTTGTTAGGTAAAGTCCCTCTTACAATCGTGTTTTGCCCCCAAAAGGTGTGGCACACACCAAGACCTCACCCCCCTCACTCCTTCCCTCTCTCTACTCTTCCTTTCCCCACCCCTCCCTCATTCTTTCTCTCTCTGCTCTCCCCTTCCCCCACCCCCACCATGTCATTAATTGTCATTAATGTCCTCATATCAAAATTGAGTACATAGGATTCATGCTTCTCCATTCTTGTGATGCTTTACTAAGAATAATGTGTTCCACTTCCATCCAGCTTAATACGAAGGATGTAAAGTCTCCAATTTTTTAATGGCTGAATAGTATTCCATGCTGTACATACACCACAGCTTGTTAATCCATTCCTGGGTTGGTGGGCATTTAGGCTATTTCCAGATTTTGGCGATTGTAAATTGAGCTGCAATAAACAGTCTAGTGCAAGTGTCCTTATGATAAAAGGAATTTTTTCCTTCTGGGTAGATGCCCAGTAATGGGATTTCAGGATCAAATGGGAGGTCTAGCTTGACTTTTTGA
>CAUYRH010022136.1:0-32941 GCA_963574655.1 Perodicticus potto
ATTCTTCATAGCGTTCATCTCTTAATTGATTCTGTTTTTGGATTTCTTTTTCTACTTTATCAGCATTTTCCTTCATTGTTTCCTTCATTTCCTTGATTGTTTTCATCATCTGTATTCTAAATTCCCTTTCTGTCATTTCTAACATTTCCTTATAGGTGGAATCCTCTGCAGTATCTACCTTACAGCCCCTTGGAGGGGTTGCTCTGGACTGGTTTTTCATGACACCAGGAGTTTTCTGCTGATTCTTCCTCATGAGTGATTTCTTTTATCTGTTTCCTTGCCCTAATTTTCCTTTCACTTCTTCCTGTTCTTTAAGTTGCCATGCCCTGGACTAGGGTTTCGATGAGTCCTTTTGGTACAGCACCAAAAGTATGAGAGGATTGAAGAGCAAGAAAGGAAAAAAGAAAGAGAGAGAGAAAAAAAAAAAAGAAAGAAAAAGAGAATAAAAGGAGAAAGGAGAATGGTGGGTAGAAGCAACTATTAACCAAAAGAAGAGAGGCACAGAAAGAGGAGGACGGGAGCAATATAGGTGTACAGTAGGGTACTTTGACCCAACCTTAAGAACCCCCAACCTCTGGGGGTGCCGTGTTGGGTGGTTAGGTCAGCAGCTCTTTGCCAGCCTGTGTGAACACAGTACCCTCCACCAAGTAGAGAGGAAAGACAAGATGCAATAAATCAAACCAAAACAAGCAAACCGAAAACTTTATGGGATAAAATTGGGGGAAAAAAACAACTAATATGGGTAGAAACACTAGCGAAATTGAAGTTCTAATTGTTTAAAAAGGCAACAATGGAAAATTATATTTAAACTAGAGAAATGAAGAAATAAAAGAAAGAAAAAAAGGAAAAATCTTTAAGGAAAATGCTGAAATTAAAAACAAAACAATAACAAAAACAAACAAAAACACAAAACAAAACAAAACCAAAAACAAAGCAGTATATATATCTTGCTGATACTGTCTGGGCAAGAGGTGATCTTCTGGGGTATGTTATGTTAGTCATAATGTTGATATGGCTGTACAAAATGGAGACCGGAGGCATCTAATGATTTCTCAAACCCCGCAGGGTGGAGAGCTTAAATCCTCCTCAGCCTGCTTAGAAAGCACTTTAAATTGCTAACTTGGGCTAAGCAGAAGCTTTCCCAGGAAAGCGCTTGTGGCTGGGATCACTCCTTAAGTGGCTATCCACTTACCCTGTGTGCCAAAACCAGTCTCACCCTATGCCCCTGAGGGCTAAGGCTGCAAGGCGTCTCAGTCCCTGCCTTTAGGCTGCTCAGTCACTAGATTACTCAGTCACTAGATTACTCGCTCCTGCCTGATGCTTGTTCTGCAACCCTGAGGGTGGAGCTTGCCAGGGTAGTTCTCCCACAATGGCTCCACACAGCCCACAACCAAACACTGGTAGCTCCATCTGGCTCGGTGGCCAATCTGGGGACCCAGACTTCTGCACTGTTGCCCAAGTTCTCCCAAGGCAGTTCAACTGAGTGCCAAGTCCAAAAGAAACCCCAAACAGCTCACAGGTAAGGCCTTACCAGCTTGCAGTCTCACTGCTGCTGCGCCCACAGCTGCCAGCAGGATTAGACCAAGCAAACACATGCAACCACTTGCCAGATCTCCACCACTTTTGCCTTCCTCAGGGGGTCCAGAAGTCTCACGCTGTCTCCCTGCATCCCCAGAGGGATGTTTCTGGGCAGATCCCGCCAGCCAGAGATGCCTGAAATCTTCTCTCCCCAGTCTCACCGTGCCCAGTTGCAAGGAAGCTGTTACTCGGCCACCATCTTGTCTGTGGTTTAATTTGCATTTCTTTGATGACTAATAATGTTCAGCATTTTTCCATTTATTTGTTCACCATTTTGTATGTTCTCTTTTGAGAACTGTCTATTCAGATCTTTTACCCATTTTTGGACTAGATTATTTGGTTATTTCTTTTTTGCTATTGATTTTTTGAGCTTTTTTATGTATTGTGGTTATTAATCTAGATCAGATGGGTGATTTGCAAATATTTTCTCCCATTGTGTGGGTTTTATCATCACTTTGTGAATTGTTTCCTTTGCTGTGTAGAAGCTTTTTGGCTTGATGTAAATCCCACGTGTATGTTTTTTGCTTTGTTAGCTTGTGCTTTTGAGGTCTTACACAAAAATATCTTTGCCCAGAACCCATGTCCTTGAGCATTTCTCCAATGTTTCCTTCTAGAAGTTTCATTGTTTCAGGTCTTAGATTTAAATTTTTATCCATTTTTTATTAGATTTTTGTATGAGGCGAGAAGTAGGGATGTAGTTTCCTCTTCTTCATGTGTTTACCCAGTTTCCCCAGCACCATTTATTGAAGAGACTATTCTTTCCCCACTGTATGTACAATGCCTTAGTCAAAAATTAGCTAGTGGTAAATGCATGGATTTATGTATGGGTTCTTTATTCTGTTTCATTGGCTTTTGTGTCTGTTTTTTTATGCCAGTACCATGCTGATTTGGTTACTACAGCTCTGTAGTATGATTTGGAGTCAGGTAGTATGATACCTCCAGCTTAATTTTATTCAGGGCCTATTGTGGTTCTATATCAATTTTAGAATTGTTTTTTCTATTTCTGTGAGGAATGTCATTGGCATTTCGGTAGAGATTGCATTGATCTGTAAATTTCTTTGGACAATACTGTCATTTTCACAATATTAATTCTTATAATCCATGAACATGGCATATCTTTTCATTTTTTGTATATTCTTCAAATTTTTTCATCAGTTTTTATAGTTTTCCTTATATAGATCTTTCACTTCCTTAGTTAAATTGATTTCTAGGTATTTTCTATTCTTTGTAGTTATTGTAAATAGGATTGCTTTCTTCATCTCATTTCAGTTGTTCACTATTAGCGTAAGTATGTAAATGCTACTGAGTTTTGTATGTTGGTTTTGTATGTTGCAACTTTACTGAATTGGTTTCTTAGTTCTAGCAGTTTTTTGATGGAGTCTTTTTTTGATAGATTTTTCTAGGCATAAGATCATGTTATCTCTGAGACTGATTTGACTTCTTTCCCTCCAATTTGGATGCCCCTTGAATACTTTCAAGATCTATCGAAAATGATCATGTGGTCTTTGTTCATGGCTCTATTAATGTGCATATTTTGTTTATTGATTTTTATATGTTAAACCATCCTTGTACCCCTAATATGAATCCCACTTGATCATAGTGAATGATCTTGTTTTATATTTGAGATGAGGTCTTGCTATGTTGCAAGCAATCCTCCTATCTCAGCCTTCCAAGTAGCTGAGATTATAGCTGTACCTGGCTGGTAAATGATATTTTTAATGTGTTGTTGTATTTGGTTTACTAATATTTTGTTGAGGACTTTTACATTTATGTTCATCAGTGATATTGGCCTGCAGTTTTCTTTCTTTGTTGTATCCTTGTCTGGTTTTGGTATCAGGGAACCCTCATAGAACAAGTTTGGAAGAACTCCTTCCTCTTTATTTTTCTTAAAGAATTTGAATAAGATTGGTATTTGTTCTTTAAATGTTTGTTTGGTAGAATTCATTAGTGAAGCCATCTGACCCAGGCTTTTTCTTAATTAGAGACTTTGTATTATAGCTTCAATCTCTTTACTCATTGTAGTTTGTTGCTGTTTTCTCTTTCTTCATGGCTCAGTCTTGGTAGGTCGTATGTGTCTAGGAATTTATCCATTTCTTCTAAATTTTCCAATTTAATTCTTCGTATTTCTGTGCTCTTAGTTGTTATGTCTTCTTTTTTGTTTCTGATTTTATTTATTTGGGTCTACTTTCTTTTTTCTTAATTAGTACAACTAAAAGTCTGTCTATTTTCTCTCTTCATTCCATTGATCTTCTGTATTTTTTTTAGTCTCAATTTCATTCACTCCTCAGATCCATATTATTTCTTTCCTTCCACTAAATTTTGGTTTGGTCTATTCTTGCTTTTCTAGTTTTTTAAGGTACATAATTAGGCTATTTATTTGAAATTTTTCCACTTTTTTGATTTAGGCATCTATTATTACAAACGTCCTCCTTGGTATAACATTTTCTGTATTCAATAGATTTTGGTATGTTGTATTTTCATTTTTATTTGATTTTTTAAATTTCCTTGTTAATTTTATCATTGTCTCATTGGTTGTTGTGAACATGTTCTTAGATTTCCATGCACATACATAAACTACATAAATGTAGTTTCTGAGGTTTCTCTTATTATTGATTTCTAGTTTTGTCCTAGTGTACTCAGAAAAGTTGGAAGTTAATGTAAATTTTACTTTTTGAATTTTCTGAGACTTTTTGTGGCTTAGGGTATGGTCTATTCTGGAAATGTGCTATGTATTGATGAAAAGAATATATATTCTATAGCAGTTGAGTCATTTTCTGTAACTGTGTTAAGCCTATTTGGTCTAGTGTGTAATTTAACTTGGATATTTCGTTGTTGATTTTCTGTCTGAATAATCTGTCCAATTCTGAAAGTAGGATGTTGAGGTCTGCATCAATTATTGTATTTGAGTCTGTCTCAATACAATAGAAGCACCCAGTCTATCTATCTGGGTGCTTCAGTGTTGTGTGCATATATATTTAGAATTGTTATATACTCTTGCTGAATTGAGCCTTTTATTATTATATAATGACTTTATCTATTTTTACCGTTTTTGTCTTGAAATCTATTTTATTTAATAGAAATATAGCTATTCCTGCTCTTTTTTGGTTTCCAGTTGCATGGAGTATCTTTTTCTATCCTTTTTATTTTTCTGTTTATGTGTATCTTTATAGATGAATGGTTTCTTGTAGATAAAATATAGTTGGGTCAGATCAAAGAACTCCTTTTAGCATTTCTTTGTGTTGATGAAATCCTTCAGCTTCTGTTTGTATAGGAAAGTCTTTATTTCTCCTTCGTGTCTGAGGGATAATATTCCAGGATTAAGGTTTTTTCCCTTTGGCACTTTGAATATGTTGTGCCACTCTCTTCTGGGTTGTGAGATTTCACTGAGGAGTCTCCTTCATATGTTATTTTTTCTTTCTTCTTTCTTCCCTTAGGACCCCATCTTTATCTGTGATCTTTGGGAGCTTGATTATTAAATGCCTCCTGGTAATCTTCTTTGGGTTTAGTCAATTTGGTGTTTTATGACCCTCTTATATCTGAATATTGATATCTTTTGCTAGGTTCACAAAGTTCTTTGGCAATATTCTTTGAATGAACTTTCTACCCCAATATCTCTCTCTCTCCATATATATATATACACACATACATATATTCTCTCTTCGTGTGTGTGTGTGTGTGTGTGTGTGTGTGTGTAGAGAGAGAGAAATTGCCCTACGACTACAGCCTTCTGAGTTTAGTTCAGGCCCCAGGCTGCTTTTTGTCAGCTGGTGGTGAGGCTAGCTGGAAGTTGGGTTTCTCTGCCCAGGCTAGACTAAATGCTCCCTTCCTGTGCACCAGCAGAATTCTTCCCTGTGCTATGTCCCCTGTGCCAGAGCAGCTCTGAGGTTCTATGTAAAGTCCACAATCACTTTGCTTTTCCTCCCCTAGGATTCTCTTTCCACTCATTGTGCTGGTATAGCACAGCCTGGAGATGGCAGGATGGCCTAGGCAACACAAGATTGTCTTTCCTGCCCTCTTCAGTGTTCTTTCTGATTTAATGGTAAAACCAGGCAATATGATTACTCACCTAATTTGGGGATCTTCTGATCGTGCTTGCTTATGTGAGTAATAGTTGAATTTTGTGTTCATGTGGAGGGACAGTCACTGGAGGCTTCTCTTCAGCCATCTTGCTCCACCCTCTTTGTGAGTAAGGATCTCAAGATGAAGAGATTGTCCTTGATTGTCTGAGGGGTTCTAAATGCAATCACAGATATCCTTGTAAGGGAGAGACAGAGGGAGATTATACAGGGAGGGGAGAGGCAATATGATCATGGAAGTAGAGTTTGGAATGATGCAGCCACAAGTCAAAAAGGCGGAAGTCTACAAAAGCTGGAAGAGACAAAGTACAGATTCTCTCCTACAACCCTCTGGAATGAGGATGGTCCTGCTGAAGCCTTCATGTCAGCCCAGGATTACTGAATTCTACCTTCTGACCTCCATAAATATAAGAGAATACATTTCTATTGTTTTAAGCCACCAAGGGAGTGGCAATTTGTTAGAGCAGCCACAAAGAAGACCAAAGGGAAGGAGCACAACCAAAGTAGAAAAACATGTTGTGAAATAAGGATTTCTTCACTCTTCAGAAAAACTCCTGGAAAGAGTTATCTGTAGCGCATTGTTCCCACTATCTTTGTTGTTTTCTCCAGGCTATTTCTTATCATTCATATCATAGATTAAATGTCAGGAGGACTTCTCTGGCCATCCTATCCAAAGCAGCCCCCAAGATTTGATTTTCTACATTCCATCCATAATATTTTCCTGTGTGCTTACTAATGTGCTTCAGCAGTACAAGGCCATCTTCTGTCTGGTTAATTGCTGAACCCCCAGCACCTAGAATGTCTGTCTAACAAATGGTAGTGTAAAATATGTATTTTCAAATGAGTGAAGAAACACTCAGTGTGTTTTGTTCATACCAACAAAACAACAACAGCAACTCTCACACAGTAAGATAGTTAGGGGGGTGTGTGTGCCCCCATGTACCCCAGTCACTTGGGAGCCTTTAAGAGTAAGGTGTGCAACTCATTCATTGTAGAGTATCTGTATCTCATCCTCCATTGAACTTTGCATTGAATGACTTAACTTGAATCTCTCATCTTTCCTTTTTCCTCCTCTTGAAAATGAATGCCTTAAATACATTAGTCAGTCTTCTCTGAAGTTATCAATAATAATAAAACACTAAACAAAAATGACCATTTTGTAATATTTTGAAGATAGAAATTTATATTTATAATTAAATTGGCCTGGAATTTTAATTGCATTAGTAATAAATAAAATTGTTGTCCTTTAGAAGATTGGATTATGCAGTTAAAGATGAGTCCTTTTGAGTAGCTCCCAATCCTAGTTCTCTCTCACCTCCCTACAAGTAGCCATTGTCATAACTTTAGTATGTATCCTTCCATATTTCTTTTTTTGTAAATTTATTTAAAGTTCTCATATTCATAGAAAAAACACTCCCTTTTCAAGGCAGTGTTTTTTACATAAATGGTGTCACATGGGTATGCAATGGTTAAAAATTTGCTTCTTCAACTTTTGGAGATCTAATAATTTATTTTTTTACAGAAAGAGACATTTTTGTTTTGTTTGAACTCTAATGTGATCACACTAAACATAGGGTCCCATGCAAACAGACTGCCTTTATTCTTTTTAACAGCTTCGAGATCAAACACTTGCTATGCATAGATCCGGGACATTCTTTTTGCCTTCTAGGTAGCAATGCACTGTATGGAACATACTGTATTGTCCTTGGATGGGTATTTTGATTATTTCTGTTATTGTGTTATTGCAAACAGGACTGCAATAAGCATCCTTGTACATGTCTCTCTAGGCCCCCTGCAAGAGTTTCTACAGGATGTATTCCCAGAATTGTTCTGGGCAGGCTTGCAGGTACACTGCTGCCAAACATGGCTGTACCAGTGGCTTTCCTCCTGAGCCTTTCCTATTTCTTCAGTACAGAGTATTGTCTGAATTTTTAACTTTGTCCAGTTTAATTGGTATGAAAAGAGATACCATTGTTTTAATTTTATTCTCCAAATACTGTTAAGGTTAAACACTTTTCATATGTTTATTGGTCACTTACATTTCTTGTCCATTTATTTCCTTTGTCTCTTGGGTTGTTTCTGTTTTTTGGAATTCAATCTTTGGTCTGTTATCTGAGTTGCAAATATTTTCTTCCTGTATCTACTTATTTCTTTAAACACTTTCGCGGTACTTTTTTTTTTTTTTGAGACAATTTCACTCCCCTGCCCCAGGCTAGAGTGCCATTGTGTCAGCCTAGCTCACAGCAAACTCAGACTCCTGAGTTCAAGTGATCCTCCTGCCTCAGCTTCCCAAGTAGCTGGGTGACAGGTGCCCACCACAATAGCCCAGTTAATTTTTCCATTTTTAGTAAAGACAGTGTCTCACTCTTGCTCAGGCTGGTCTCGAACTGCTGAGCTCAAAGGATCCTCCTGCCTTGTCCTCCCAGAGCTTTAGGATTACAGGCATGGGCCACCAAACCCAGCCACTTTTAGGGTACTTTTGCGTGAACTTCAAAATTTCAGTATGTTCAAGCATGCCAATTTTCTTTTATGAATTCTGCCTTCTGCATTTTTAAGGAAGGGTCTCCATGCCTACAATATCATAGAGATATTTGCCTGTATTTTCTTCTAGTGTGATTTCAAAGTAGGCTTTTTACTTTAATTTCTTTTTTAATTTTTTTAAATTTCAGATTCATATGTGGGTACAAATAAGTTACATTGTTTGCATTTGCTAAGTAAAGTACAGGTTGTAGTTGAGCTTCACCCAGGAGGTGTGCCATAAGGTGAGAGCTTAACAATCACCCCTCTTCTCCCTTCTCCCCTCTCTCCTCCCTCCTTTTCTGTCCCCCTACTTGAATTTAATTCTGTTTTTCTCCTGAGTGGGTATGTACTTGTTCATCTACTGGCTTCACATTGATATTGAGTACATTGAATACTTAGTTTTCCATTCTTGTGATACTTTACTAAGCAGAATCTTCTTCAGCTCCGTCCAGGCTAATACAAAAGATGTAAAGTCTCCATCTTTCTTTATGGCTGAATAGTATTCCATGGTATACATACACTATAGTTAATTAATCCATTCAAATCCATTCTTGAGTTGATTGACACTTGGGCTGATTCTGTATCTTGGTGATTGTGAATTAAGTTGTGATAAACATTCTAGTGCAAATGTGCTTATGGCAAAATGACTTTTTTTGTTCTGAATAGATGCCAAAGTATGTGTTTTTTGTAGTTCTTCAAATTTAAACCTTAAATCCTTCAGGCTATAATCTATCCTCAAATGCTTTTTGTGGGGGGGGATTTGTTTTTTTTTTTTTTTTGAGACAGAGTTTCACTTTATCACTCTCGGTAAAGTGCTGTGGAGTCATAGCTCACAGCAACCTCCAACTCCTGGGCTTAGGCGATTCTCCTGCCTTAGAGTCTCTCTTGATTGCCCAGGCTGGAGTGCAGTCATATCGTCATAGCTCACCACAACCTCAAACTAATGGGCTCACATGATCCTCTTGCCTCAGACTCCCAAGTAGCTGGGACTACAGGTGTGTACCACCACAACCAGCTAAGTTTTCTATTTCTTTGTAGAGATGGGTTCTTGCTCTTGCTCAAGCTTGTTTTGAACTCCTGACCTTCAAGTGATCCACCCACCTTAGCCTCCTAGAGTGTTAGAATTATAGGTGTGAGCCACTGCTTCTGGACTGCAAATGATTTTTGTGTGTAGTATGAAATAAGAGCCAAAACTTATTTTTTCTCACATGATTAGATAACATTATCAAATAGTTTATTTTTTATCCAGCATTTTGAAATGTCACCTTTAACATACATCAACATTTTATAACTGTCTGAGTTTTATTCCATTCTAGTCTTACCCCAGTAACCTAGTGTTTTAATAATTGTGGCTTTATAATGTCTCAAAATTCAGTAGGGAATTTGGCCCACTCTGTATTCTTCTTTCTTAAAACTTTGTTTAATAACTATTCCTCCATATTTACTCTTTGTAAATCAATCAGTTTATTCCATTACTCACAAAAGTGTTTTTGAGATCTTTGATGGATATTTAAAATAAATATGAAAAACATAAGATTACATATGGGTTATAATGTATTCCTAAAACTTTCAACATGTATTATTTCATATTTCCTATGTGTTACTGTTATTCCTATTAGATAAGGAACAGGATAGATCCTAAAGTCTATTCAATTTGAAGGCTTCTTCAAGAATAACAATGAAAAATTATGAATGTAAACTAGACACTGTGTGTAGAGGGCCTGTGCTAGGGAGGGAAGTGAACCTCTTACTTTATTAGCTTTATGGTAAACCCACTTCAGATAAGTAGTCTCACCAACAGAGGAAGTCCTGAAAATTGTGCCTTCACTCCCACTAGAGTAAATCATCAGTTCATGACTTCTAAGCTACTTAGATGGTGCCATAAAATAACACATTGACAACCTCAGTCATCTTTTTAGTTGTATGTTACCTAACATCATTTCCTCTGTTTTCCATGGGATAGGATCTCACATTTGAGTATCTCAGGGAACACCATGAACAGTAACTAATTAAACTTCATAAAACCCCAGAGACACCGGAAAGAGAGATACAGCATCACCTTGCCCAGTTCTGAAATGCAGCCACCTTGAGGGACAAGCAAAGCAGCTGCTTGGTAACAGACTGCAGCTCCTCAGGGCGGTGTGGCCAAGGCAATTAGTCACTGCAGTAGGTGACTGTCTCATGAATATCACACTATCAGCAGACAAGTTACCCGGGTCATTAGTTCATCGCAAATCTGACCCAAGTTTTAACACTTTTTAGATTTTAGTAATCTACTCCTAATTATAAGTGAATATCTGCTTTTCATTTAGTTGTATTTTTTGTAGTTCTTTAAATTTAAACCTTAAAATAGGAGAGAAGTGTCTTTTTAAAAAAATAAAGTATACCGTACGAATAAGGAGTTACTGGCATACCATTTTCTTTGTTCACAAGTTTGCTCCTAATCAAAGCTAATTATTAATAGTAAAAGTCAGAATAGTGAATATTTTTGTGTTGAATATTGACTGGACAGGGAGATAAGGGAATCTGGTGCTAGAAATGTTCTATATATTCAGCTAAGTGAATTTTAAATATAGGTGGACATACGTAGAAATTCAATGAGCTGTGCCTTTTTTAGTGTGTATTATATCTCAACAACAAAGTCAATTAACCTAAAAAGCATGCTGCTGTTATCATCATGAGAATGCTGGAAACCCCGCATAGACTACCTGGAAAACTCTGCAGGGTGCAAAGTATACTCAGGAACCAGTGATGTGACATTTTCTATTTTCCTCAGAGCATCTTTACTAGACTAGAGCGTCTAAGTGCTTTGCCCTTCTCTTCTTAGGACATTTTCTCTTCATGCCAAAAGAGCTACCTTTTAAGCTGAGATGTGACTCTCTCTCATTGTACCTTTAACACTGTGTACCTCTCCAATTATGCCTTTTACACCTCCCTTGGCATCTAATTTGTCTCTTAGAATTTCATTCTATTTCATTCACCTACATCTTTGCCAGAAGTAAGTATAAGGCATTAGTGATCTGGTAATTTGGGGCTGAGAGGTCTCTGCAGGGGCTGTTGCCATGGCAGGCACTAGGAGAACAGCGGGAGACGGGGAAGAGAGGACCCTGGGCTGCCTCTGGCCTCACGGTGTCTGATGTGAAGGTTGAGAACAAGAAAGCAGAGCAGTATGGTGGCAGCAGCCCATCTCTGGAGCCTGCCAACATTGAGCTGCGTCTGTGGCAGCTGCTGAGGAGGGCAGCTGCTGGGCAGAGCCATCTGAGGACTGCCCAAGAGCTGAGGGCAGATGTTGTGGCAAACATAGTGGGCACCGGTTGAAGCAGAAAGCAGAACAAGGGTTCCTGCAGTGTCCTCTCCCAGATGGAAGATTTGAAAAAAGAAAGAAAGGGCAGGGAGGGATGGAGAGAGGAGGAAGAGGAAGAGGCAGAATGGGAATTTTTTTTCTGTTCTACATGTTAGTAAAGGCTAAAAACAAGAAGGCAACCCTGATTATTGACTTTCGAGAACGTGTTAAAACCAGAGTGCTCAGCTCCAGATCTTCCTGGTTAGAAAATAGAAATGTGTACATCATGGTCACTGGCAGACCAGTATTTCCAAACAAAGACTAAATAGCCCATGTGCCACTCGTGGCATTCGGGTGGCCCTGATGCAGCTGAATGTGGTCTTTTCCACCTTCTGTCTTAAGATCTCTTCAAAGCCTGATATCCAGGAAGTTGATAATCTTTTGTAAAGTTCAAAGGGAAAAGGGGGAACACTATCGAAGGATACCATTGCCCAGTGACTGGCGGAGGTCAAGGGCCACCTGCAGGCCAAACCAAATCAGGCCTGGGCCCAGACCCATCATGTGTGGTGTCACCTCTATGCCCCCACCAGGGAGCAGCTGTCTTTTATCTCCATCACACAGAAGAGGGCACAGAGAGGTAGGGGAGGAACTCGCTCAGGATCCCTCCCTCAGTGTTAGGACGAGGTGGGCAGCAGAGATCCTGCTCTTCCCACCTCAAGGGAGTGCCCTCTGGAATAAAATTCTTCAGACATGCTGACCAATTTCCTTTGGTTTCCAGGTGTTTATCACCTATTTTGTGTCCTTATTCTATTCTTTCTCTCACAGATACTGAGCTCAGCCAGAATTCCCAAAAATCAGTTGAGGAACCGCAAGAACCTGTCACTCCAGCAGCCATGGAAAGCACCCAGGTAAGGGAGACCATTCCCCCATGCCTGGGGGCAGGGATGGACCTGGGAGCCACATAGGACATCAGGGGTCTCTGTTGCTGGGGCCATTACCGAGAAGTTCTAATGCTTCACCAGTACAGGGGCTGGAGAGAACATGGACCTGTGTGTGGTAATAGATGAATCAAAGCCTCACTGGCCTGCAGAATGCAGGTCAGAATCGAGCGTCAGCCCTTTTCTATCTTCCTCCCGCTCCATCCTTTGACTTCAAGGGGCTAAGGCAGATAAAGGTGCTCATTTAAAGCTCACTGGAAAATCCAGACTTTCTGACATCTGTCTACTCCAATGGGGGAGCATTTTCCTTTCTGCCTTCATTAGCCCTGCAAACTACAGAAATGCTACCATAGCTCCATGGAGAGCCACTAGGCTTCATTCTCTTTGTCTGGCTTAGAAGGAGCCTCCCCTGCACCCTCTTGCCACCAGCGAGACACTAACGAGTGCTGTGTATGCTGCTGTTACTGCCCTACCTAAAGATGGTGCACCCTCACCAAGGGTCTAGAATCAGCCGTGCTATAGATTAGATGGGCCCAGGAATCCACCCATCTTTCTGTCTCTGCCAACCTTTGATCACTAATGGGTTCATAATAATACTAAGATGCCCACATTTCCTAGGCTCTGGGACCTCACATACCCCTATGGGGCCTTTGGGTTTGTCCCTTGTGTCCTCAGGAACAAGGCTACTCAGTTCCCCTTCTTTTCAGAAGGCCTGATCAAGAGGATTCTGTAGGAGTAGGGAAGACAAATGGGGTCACTTGTATGTTAATACTTGCCAGCATAGCGCCACATCAGCTGTTGGCACCACTGTGGTCACTAGTGCTGCATGCAGGAAACAGTTAGTACACAGATTGAAAGTATAAGCTTGCAAGAGGTGAGGCTCCCCATAGGTGCAGGAGAGCCCCAAGTAACCTCCGTTGTGGCCTTTTATTGAAACAATATACAACAGGTCTGGTGGCCCCACATATGAGGACTACGTGCTTAAGAATCGATACATGCTCTTTTCCCATGGGCTCATCTCCAACCCTGATGCACCATAAATGTTCAAAGTCCAACACCTGCTTACTAATGAGCCACTGATCTTATCTCGTTAGAACACTACATTGCTTGAGGCTTGTCTTCAGGCTGAAAAACATCTCCATGCCGGCCAGGAGATTGTCCATTCCCAGAGCCTCCCTCAAGAATCAGTGACTGTAAGCATGGTGCTCAGTCTCCTACATCAGTGCTGTGTGTGGCCAGAATCTTGCAGTATGTTTCACTCCATAGCTCCTTCAGCCTCAGTCCTACTCACTTTCATACCCAGCTAGGCCCAGAAGCCTTTCCCTATCCCAGGATAGGACAAGGTGCAGTACCATTGTTTCCTGGCCTTCAGCCTCCTCATTTTTTTTTTTCTTCTTTCATGTCTTGGACAAAAGTATGTTCTCCTTTACCCATCAACTCATGCAAAGAAAATCTTGGGAAGAAGAGAAAGGAGAGAGGCCCTGAGTCTTAGCACGAGGCCATTTGGATTGTCCTCCCCATTTTCATGTTATCTCTATGGAAAAATGTGTTCCAATTACCGAAAAAGGACTCAACCAAGAGATGGTTGGGTGTCACATTTCAAGTGCTCATCTCTTCTCTGCACAGAGATTGGGGTGCAGCTGATGGTCAGGCACTCTACTAGGTGCTGAGGGTACCCAGGAGACTAAAACAAAGCTTTAGCCTTCAAGAGGTTATGGCATGGTGAGAAGAGGAGAGGTCTCCAGTTGGGTGTGGGGAAAGGAGATGGGAAACATCCCAGAGAGGAAACTCAGGAGAACTGAACCCTTTCAAGAAGATTGTATGGCATGAATTAGATTGAGGGAAATAAAGCTGATAAATAGATTTAATAAAACAAAAGTGAAAGGGACTTCTGCTCCAATGGAGTAACAGTAACTAGAGTTAGCTTTCCTGCCTAAAACAACCAAAATGTGGCTAAAATATGTAAAATAACAACTTTCAAGACATTGCTTATCACTGTAGCAAAGGACAGAGATGCCTGAGAGGTGAAAAACAAGCCAAGTAAATCCTGTGACTATCCCAGCTTATTTCCTTGAGAGTTTCTAGGCCACAACACAGGGCAGGGTTTCCTGAATTGAAGAGACAGATCTTTAAGTCCATGGAAACTAAACTAAAACCAAAAAATAGAAAAGAACTGAACAGAGAGAGAGATTATTGGTCAGCAGAGGCTCACTCTTGAATATTCATCTGAGTACTGATCAAACCATGCATATGAGGAAACTACTTAAGGTCAGGCTGTGGAAAGAATGTACCCAGAAGGATTAGAATTAAGAATGCCTAGTTCTTACACAAGGTTAGGAGTAGTACTGTTTTCAGTATGTTCTCCCTAGCCAGACTGAAAAATCTTAGGAATCAGAAAATGTTGGAAGAGTACAGAAATGAGTTTTCCTCAGGAGTGGAGAATGAATAGCTCTAGAAGGGCGATACCATATCATTAGAGCAAGAACCAACACAAACAAACTCTTTCCAAGTAATTTAACTGAAGCCCAGAACAAAGTCTAAGACTTTGTGGGAATACATAATTATTCAGCACCCAACTAGGTACAATTCACAATGTTTGGAATCCAGTAAAAAATTTCTAGGCACTCAGAAAACTGAGATTATATGATGCCTAAGATGGAGATAAATCAATCAGTTGAAACCAACCCAGGTATGAAAAGAAGTCAGAATTAGTGATTAAAAACATTAAAAGTTTAAGGAAAGACATAGACGATATAAAAATGCCCCAAATCAAAGTTCTAGAGATTAAAAGACTTCAATGCATGAAATGAAAAATACACTGTAAGGATACAGCACAGGTTAGACAGTGAAGAAGAAAAGATAAGTGTAACGGGAATTCATATAAAGAGAGAGAAGTTGGGACAAAAGAAACATATCTGAAGAAATAATGACTAAAAAAAATCTAAATTTGATGAAAATAGTAAACCCACAGATACAAGAAGCTCAGAAGACATAAGAACATCAAAAAACTATACTAAACACAGCTATAGGCAAACCAGTGATAAAGAGAAAATCTTAAATGAAGCCAGGAATTGAGATAAAGGAAGTCAAGATAGAAACAGAGGAAAAAAGGAAAAAGATTAAGAATAATAACAGATTTCTTATTGAAAATAACTTAAGCAAGAAGACAGTGAAATTGCATCTGTAAGGAAGTGGAAGAAAATAGACTACCACCTTAGAATTTTATACCCAGTAAATACCTTTCTTTCAAAAATAAAGGTGAAATAAAGGCTTTGCACACACAAAAAAGGTAGAAAGACGTATCACCAGCAGACCCATAGTGTAAGAAATGTTTAAAGAAAGTCCTTAAACCAGAAAGAAAATGATATCAGATGGAAATCTGGATCTACACAGAGGGATGAAGAGTCCTGAAAATATACAATATTTTACCTTTAATATTCATCTCTTTAAAAATAATTTATTTCTTAAATTATTAGACAAATTATTCTTATTTAGACCATTTCTTAAACAAAAAGAACAGCTTAGTATGTAGTTTATAAGATATGTAAAAATAAAATATATGACAAGAATAGCACAGAGACTTTAAGGAGGAAGGTAAGTAACTATTTTAAGATTCTTGTATTATACCTGAAGTGGTATAATATCATTCAAAGACAGTCTGATAACTTAAAGGTGTACACCAACATTGCACATCAAATTCAGAGAGTTATAATCTAATAAACCTACAGAAGAGATTAAATGATGTCATAAAAACACTATGAAACCAAAAGAAGCCAAGAATAGAGGGAAGAGGGGAAAGAGGAAAAATGGCAAGATGACAGACTTAATCTAACCACATCAATGATGATTACATTAAATGTAAATGGTCTAAATATCCCAGACAAAGAGCATATAAAGCAGATCATAATTTTACAATATCCTGCATTTGCTGGTGCTATTTTTATACAGTAGAGCAATAGCTTTCCAGTATGACAAGACAATTTAATAATAAAACAACTTCATTAATCATGAAAAAAAACAAGCAAACAAAAACACTATTTGCCAATTAGACCTAATTGATATATATAGAATACTCCACCAAAAAAGAGAATACATATTCTACTCAAGTGCACAGGGAACATTTATCAATATAGACCACATTCTGAGTTATGAAACAAGTCTCAAATGTAAGATTCAAGTGATCTAAGTTATGCACTCTTACAACAAATGACATTCCAAGAAAATGAAACTATAGATCAATATTCCTCTTGAACATTAATGAGAAAATGCTGATAAAAACTTTAGCAAAATGAATCAATATACAAAAAGGATAACCATCATGACTGAATAGTTTATTCTGGGAATTCAAGATTGTTTTAATATAAGAAAGACAGTATAATTTGCTATATTAACAAATGAAAAGAGAAAATCCATGTGTTTATCTTACAAATGCATAAAAGGCATTTGAAAACCCAGTATCCATTCCTCACCTCATAAAAAACCCTTAGAAAACTAGAAATAGAAGAGAATTTCCTCAATTTAATAAAGGCCATTCTTGGAAAACCTACAGTAAACATTATACATAATGGTATATTGAATGCTTTTCCCCTAAAGTCAGGAATGAGAGAAAAATGTCTGCTCTTCCCACTTCCATTCAAAATTGTACCAGAGCTTTGAGCCAGTACAGAAAGATAAGAAAAGGACTAGAGGCCATCCAGATTGAAAAGGAAAAATTAAAACTGTCTTTTATTCACAGATAAAATGATTGCCTGTATAGAAAAATCTGATATAATCTACCAAACAGCTACTAGAACTCATACATAATTTATTAAGTTTGCTAAATATATACAAAAGTAATACACAAAATTCAATTGTGTCTCTATATAGCAATAAACATCATAAATTTAAATAAATATCATTTATAATAGTACAAATATATTAAATATTCATAGGTAAATCAGAAAATAATTGTTCAAGACCTATGTACAGAAAACTACAAAACATTTCTAAGAGAAATTAAAGATTACATAAATAAATTGAGAAATATGCTCATGGGTTAGAAGACTTGATATTGTTAAGTTATCAGCTCTTCCAAATCAATTTGTAGATTTATTAAAATCCCAATCCAAATTTTAGCAGGAAGTTTTTATAGAACTTAAACTGATTCCAAAATTCACATGGAAATGGAAAGAACCTAGAATAGCCAGAACAACTTTGAAAAAGAACAAAGTTATGGGACTAAAACTAACTGATTTCAAGATTAATTAATTATAAAGAAAGTTCTTGTAATGAAGATAGTGTTGTATTATTGGTGTCAAGATCAATAAATAAGACTAATAAAATAGGATAAAAATTTAGATACAGAGTCAATACATAGAGACTACTGATTTTGACAAAATTACATGGCAAGATGATGGAAAAAGGACAGTGTTTTTCTTCTCAAACAATTGGATATCCATATATAAGTCTTTTTTTTTTTTTCAGCTTTTGACTGGGGCTGGGTTTGAACCTACTATCTCTGATATATGGGGCTAGTGCCCTACTCCTTTGAGCCGCAGGCAGCACCCCTTATATAAATCTTTTAAAATACAATCCGTACCTCATAACCACATACAAAAATTGCAAAATTAGGTCATGGGCCTGAATTTAAAATACTTATAAAACCTCTAGAAGAAATTATAAGAGAAAACTTTTGTGACTTTGGATTAGACAAGTTTTCTCAGAAAAAAGAGTAAGTTCATAAATTAGACATCATCAAAATTGAAAACTTTTTACTTTTGAAAAATACTATAAAGAATATGAAAATATAAGGCACAAACTGGAAGAAAATACTTGCAAACAGTGTATCTGACAAAGGACTTGTTTCCAGAATGCATGTTTTTCAAATTCTCAAAACACAATAATACACAACAAACAACCTAATAAAAAATGGGCAAAAGACATGAACAGACATGAAATGACACTCAGCCTCATTAGTAATTAGGGAAATGCAAGTAAAAAACCACACTCAGACACAACTATTAGAATGACCAGAACTAAAAAGATTGAGCTTTGCAAATGTTGGTGAGGATGTTGACGAGTGTGGTGCATTTTAACCATGAAATTCTACTCATCAACAAAAAAGGAATGAATGATTGATACATGCAACAACTCAGGTGGATTTCAGAATAAATAATACTGAGTGAAAGAAGACAGACCCACCGCCAAAAGAGTAAATACTGTATGATTTCATTTATATAAAAGTCCAGAAAATACAAACTAATCTGTAGTGATGAACATTGTGGTCAACAGAGGAGCAAAGGGTGGGAGGGAGGGGCACAAAGAAACAGAAGCTTGTGGGAGGGGGGTTGGTGGTTGTTATTTTCGTACAGGTACATGCATAAGTCAAAACTTTTCAGAAGGTATGCTTTAAATATACATAGTTTATTATGTGTCAATTCTACTGGTGGCTCACATCTGTAATCCCAGCACTTGGGAGACCAAGGTGGGTCCATTGCCTGAGCTCACAGGTTCAGCCTGAGCCAGAGCAAGACCTCGTCTCTAAAAATAGCCGGGTCTTGTGGCATGCGCCTGTAGTCCCAGCAACCTGGGAGGCTGAGGCAAGAGAATAGCTTAAGCTCAGGAGTTTGAGGTTGCTGTGAGCTATGACGCAACAGCTCTCTACCAATGGTGACCAAATTAGACTCTGTCTCAAAAAAAAAAAAAAAAAAACCTTCTACCTCATTAACTAAAAACATTAGCACAGTTTTCAACTTAAATAGAAAAATAAGAATAATGAAGTGATAACTAATATCTATAGAGAATTAGAAGGTGCCCATCCTGTGCTAAGCATCCATCTATCTGACACACTAGCCTTATTTTACCCTCATAACAAACTTATGAAGTAGATAAAGTAGATACTGTTCTCATCCCGTTTTCAAAGATGAGGACACTGGTGCTGCATCGCTTTCCCAGTGCCACATCGCCAGCAAGCAGTGGAGCCAGGGTTTGAAATTTGGGATCTTGCTCCAGAGCACGGGCTGTAGGCCACTATAGGTGTCAATTAACTTTGGTGTCTTGTCATTTTCAGGAAAAGGTCATAGGAGAAGCTGCGTCTGAGGAAGCTTCATCAGCAGTCCAAAGTGGAAATAGGAATGACATGGAGGTAGGGTGTGAGCGGGGCCTTTGTGTGCCTGTGGCCACCCCAGACGCTTCACCCCTTTCCACCTCCGAGCCCCCGGGGACCCGCTCCCTCTTCCAGGCCTGTGTGTCTCTCTCCACCAGTTCATGCCTTCCACGGATCCTCACCTGACTAACTCTTACCCCACTGTGATTATCCCTTTATTCTGAACCTTCTGTACAGCTTAGAATTTTAGCTTATAAATTACATTTTCTACACGAATTATTTGCAATAGTTTCAAGTGAATAGTTTTTCACTTCTTGTTGGCCAAACAAAAAACATTTTGGAGCGGCAAAGCATTGGAGAGTGTTTTCTCCACATCCTATGCACAGGTGCAGCCCATCTCCATACCTGTGTGGAGCACACTTCATTCATGTGCACCTCCAGGTTCAGCAACAGCTCCCTCCTGACAGCTTCAGGCCAAGGGGTGGTGGCTGTCCCCAGGCACTTCACCATCCTTTCTTGGTTTCCCTTCACCCCACCCACACCTTTTCAGGTGGTCCTTTGTTAACCTTTTGACTGCCAATGATGCCTTCAGGGGTTTAATACCGGATGCTCCTTTGGTACAACCAATGCCTGTAGAGGTTCATTTTACAAGAAAAACTCGACAACACGTTACTGTTGTGTTACCTACTTGAGTCTGTAAGCGTCATATGCTTTGTTCTCAATAGTTTTCATGGTTGTGCCTGAATTAATTTGTGCAAATAGTGGATTCCTGTGGGAACACACATAAATACGGAGTACAATAAATTTAAAGCGTCCTTTAAGTTCAGAAGACGCATTCATGGTTGGGAGAATCCTCACAAAAAACAAACTGTCAAGTACTTCAGAATCTGATTGGGAAAATCAAAGTGTAGAATCTATTTCAAATTTACAAGAAGTCAATCTTTGGCAACTTCAATGGAGAGAAAAATCCAAAAATATAGATTTTGATGCCAATATGTCAGGAATAAAAGGCAATATTCATAACCAATCATCAATTTCAGAAGCTTTTAGCTGCTCATCTCAGAACATTTGTTTAATCACATTGTACGATGTTGGAGGAAGAGCTGTTTGTGACGACAGCCATTCCATCTCAGGGAAAGGCGTTTTCCATGTCAGTACAGCAAGCCAACAGGAATGTGACAGAAGGCCTGCCGGAGACGTGTTGTTTGTACAAAACATAAAAAGTGAAGTGAAATGTGATACCAGTGCACACACTATGGCGGCAGATAACGCATCAAACCGTGTTGAGTTGTACCACACAAATAAAGGATTATTAAACGTTTACTGATATGACTAAGCTTTTAATATTTCATATTTTTGTTTGCATATTACCTCTTTATAAATATAAATATGAATGCCTCACGCCTTGGTTGGGAAGGTTCATTTCAGAGTGAATGAACCCTCTATTAGAATGTCCCTTCCCTTTGTCACTGAGAATCTGAGGATTCAGGAAGAGACTGGCAGGGCTCTGGGGAACCTGCGGATCCTGCTCAGGACGTCAAACTTTTCCTCAGGAGCAGAGGAAGGCAGTGTCGGCTTTGGAGCAGAAGCTGGCACAGTCATAGTCAGACACTTCCCTCCCCAGTGAGACCCCAAGGGCCTCTGTGCTGGGCTCACCAACCAGCCAGAATCGGCCTGAGAAGCCCAGGGAGTCCCTGAGGAGGAAACAGGGCGCAGGGCTGGTCACGTGCGGGGAGGCCCTGGGCCAGGTTCACTGAGCCCTAATCCCGGGCGTTGGAATTCTGCCCGAGAGCCAGAGTCTGACCAGTGAAGGAGTCTACCCAGGGGTCAGCTGGTGATAGAAGCACCTGTACCCCTTCCTCAAGGCTGACACTGAACTCGAGAACAGAAGGACCGCCCATGTCTGTCCACTGAATTAAAAGCCCACACTCCCTTGCAGGCAGGCCTCACTCCTGGGGCAGAGTGTCTCCCTCTCCCGGGCTAACTGCATGGAAGGCAGGAGAAAGCCAGCAGCCTGGGAGTGGGACATGCTGCCAGAAAGAAAACACTGCGGGGCCCGTTCCTTGCACCTCGAGTTAGAGGATGTTGTTGGACCCCCACCCACAGTCCTGAGCACCCCGAGGACAAGGACTGCAAGTGCCTGGTCTCTCCCCCGGGGCTTTACTTCAGCCGGTCAGGCTCTTGTTGGGGAGCAGCCATCAGCCAATGAGTGAATCCATACCCCAGCTCTTCACCTCTTTGGGGGGGGAGCTCTGCAGTGTATCCTCCTGTCCCCCAGAGATCTCAGGGGCTTGAGTGCACAGTGGTAACCATACCTTAAAGCACCCTGCGTTCGTGGCCATCGCTGCCTGCCTCCCCACTCCCATCACAGAATTTCCTGGTTTTATTCCTTGAGTCAACTACTAACTCTCAGAGCCTTAGCTCAGGGTTCACTCCTGGGGGAAGCCACCTGAGGAGACCCACTGACCGACAGGACACTCCTCGTGCCCTGGGGAGGGGAGAATGGACACGCAGCAGGGGGTGGCAGTTTTCTCTCTGATATTTTCCTAAAGGGCAGCCACTGCTTTACGAGCCCAGACGGGAGTGGAGGGAGGGATGGGACGCCCCTACCCTGCATCCAACATATGGGAGCCCCGGAGGACAACTGGGTCAACAAGGTGGATCAATATCTCATTTCTATCTCCTTGCCCTTCCGGAAAAGAACCACTAAAATGACAGCAAAGGAATAAAAAGGGCACAAAGACAAGACAAAGAGTAGATATTGGAAGATGAGCACTTTAAAAATATCGGGCATAAAAAATCGATAGAGGCGTTTACCCTGGCTTAGCTCAGCTAAGGAGGGTGAGGCTCCAGCATCTCCGTGAGAGGAGAGATGGGGAGAGGGCGTGACTTCTCAGGCTGGGGGCTGGAGGCTCTAGACAAGGTGGAGTGAGGACGGGGCTCAGGAGGGGTGTGTGACGACACACTGGGTTCTCGGCCCACTCCACTTAGCTTGGCACCCACACCCCGAGAGAAAGGACCGGAAAACCATTCTCTGGAGAAGTTGAACAGAGGCAGCTCCACACTTTGATTCAGCCTGCGCTGTGGGAGGCAGAGTGATGGTGAAGGACGAGAACAGACAAGTGAGTGGAATTCTCCATGTCAAATGGACCCTCCTCCAGCCTCGTCCTCGGAATACCAGAAGCCAGGTCTTTTGCGTTCTACTTCTGCTGTAATTTTACCACAAACTTGGTGGCTTAAAACAATGTAAGTGTGTTATTGTACAGTTCTGGAGCCAAAAGTCCAAAGTGGATTTCAGGGCGCTAAGATTCACATGAAAACAGGGACCTCTGTCCCCAGAGGACCCGGGGAGCTTCTGGCCTGCGGCCTCCCTCCACGGTCAGAGCCGGCAGCGCCACATCCCCCTCTCGTGAGCACCCTGATCACCACCCGGCCCAGCCGGACAATCCAGGTGTCATCCCATGTCAAAATCCGTAATGTAAGGACGTCTGCAAAGTCCTTCTGTTCTGTAAGATAACATATTGTGCAGGTTCTGAGGGATAGGACATGTACACTCTGAGAGGCCACTGCCCCGTCTATCACAGTTCCTCAGGGAGGAGATATGAAAAACAAATCCCTCAGAACTGACAGGTCCAAAGAAAAGGCCTTCGGAGAATATCCAGGGGATGGCCACCCAGTAAAAATGCCCTACTTAGCCAGGGAATGGAGTTTGGCCTCCCATGCACCATCGTTTTAGGGAGCTCGAAATGTGTTCTAGTGATAGAAAAGCTTAAGCGACAAGCAATGACCAGGACAAGACCTGGAGCTTAAGAAACAGGAGCTGGGGTGGCGCCTGTGGCTCAAAGGAGTAGGGCACCGGCCCCATGTACTGGAGGTGGGGGGTTCAAACCCAGCCCTGGCCAAAAACTGCAAAAAAAGAAGAAACAGGAGCTGCAGACCAAGAAAGGGGTTAGAGCTCCAGGTTAGAGCAGAGGGAGAATACGTGAGGTTCAAATTACACGTACTGTTTCAAATGCCTGGTTGCTTAGAAAATCCCATTGACCAACATGTGGAAAATCTGATACAGCATGTGAAAATATTAGGACACCAAGTGAATAAAAAGTACACAAATTGGAAACATACCATGCTCTAATCTCTACCAATCTCTAATCTCAGGCTTGTGGTTAAATGATGGGCCCACATCAAAGGTCAACTGCAACCATTTGTTTTCTGACCTTCATGTGACATCTTATCTTAATCATTATAGAAATTTTGAATATCTCATTAAGAACATCTCCTTAAAACTAGGCTCAGTGTGATTGTATCAGGGGAGACGGTCCCACCTGTTGTAGTGACACTGTCACATGGAGAAGATGCAGCCGCCAGCACTAATCTACAGGAATGGATGGGATTCCCACTGTTTTCTCCTCTCTCCTTGTTCTAGGACATGAAAAAACTCAGACACATCCCCCCAGGTCACGGTGCCAGCAGTAGGGACTCAACATCCACCTCGCTGCTGGAAGAGCCCCGTCACTTCCGCCCCATCTATAAGGGAGCCTCAGCCGCTTTCTGCATTCAGCTGTTTTGTATTGATGAGAAATATGAAGCAAGGCAAGTGCTGACCTGCAGGCGTCTGTGACAGTAAGAATCTCCCATGGTGTTGGTGGCCCAACATTTTCATTTTCAAACCTGTATCCACATCCTAATCTCCTGGGGAACTTTTTTAAAAACACAGATTCCTGAGCTCCACCCAGAAATTCTAGTCCATAAAATTTGGGTGAGGCCCACAGAATTCCCAAGAAAAGTGCCCAGGCTCACCTACAAAGAAGTTGGGGATCTGGAAAGTTATCACTTACATAATCACACACTGCTCCCATATCCTTAAGTTTGGATTTCACGGAGACTATGGATTTGGGTTGCTGCTTATTTAGAGTCTTTTGGTTGCAAGTAACAGAAAATCCAGCCAAACTGGCTTTAAAAAAAATGGAATAGTTGCCACAGGTAAGTAAAGGCAAGCCCAGTGGTAGGACTGTTTTAAATATGGCAGGATGCAGGACCAAGGCAGCCAAACCAAGGACCAGGTTCTTCTCTCTACCTCTTGGCCCTGGCTCCTTGCTTTTGGCCCCATTCTCAGAGGAGCTTTCCAGTTCTGGGGCCAAGACCACTGACAGTCTCAGATATATGTGAAAATTCACTGAGGAGCACATCCTGGTTTGGGCCTGGCTTTCCAGCAGAGGCCCATGGGGCCCGTCTGGACTGCATTTGCTTCTGAGCCTGTGTGTGGTGGAGCCCACAAGGAACAGATCCCTTGCCTCATGCTGTACCCTAAATCTGCAGCTGGAGCCTCACCCAAAAGGCAGGATTGGAGAGGGAGATAGTGGAACACACGGCAACAAGGGGAGGCAGGGCGCCAGGCAGAGCCTGGGTGAACCCAGACCTGTCCATCTCCCCACTTCCCCGAGCACACACGTGTGTTCAGTGTTTGCTGTCCTTGTAGTCTGGGTGTGCACCCTGCCCTCAGTGCCAAGATCACACACCCTGTCAGCACACTCACCTACTCCACTATCTGTCCTCCACCTGTGAGGAGAAGATGGGTGCATTTGGATAGGGCAGAAGGTTCTGAGTATCTTCTAGATGACCAAGAAGAGTCTGGGGATTTCCGTTTTAGAGAATGTATTTATAAACACATTCCTAATCTCTCAGCCCCTCTGGAACCATTTGTTACCTTTATCTTTTTTGTCTTCAAGTTTCTGTAGTGATCTGGAGGGTTGAAAAGGAAAAATTTTTTATTCACATTATATTGAAGACATCTAAAAACCAGTAAAACCCTTTTATACTTGTTGTTTCATATTTATTTTCCCTGTGCATGTAGATACTGTTGTGCTCAGAATGTAATCTTTGGATTTTCAAGCAGAAATTCAATAACCCATGTGGTCTGCCTGTGAATGTACAAGACATCCGTAGCAGGTCAGAAACTCTTTCACATATAAGAGAGGAAAGATCAGAACAGGCGGTGATATCTCTCCGACTCCCCTCAACTCTTCCCAAAAAGAGGGAAGAATCTTATCCACAGAAGGACCATCTTTTATTTTAGCTTTCAAATGCACAGAGATTGCTAATTGCGTTAGTGCCTTTAGTTCTGCAAAATATTTTATGACTGACAAGTGAAGCTAATGACTCAGGCAACCAATTCTTGTTCAGCTAAACACAAATTCTGACTAGTGGTTGGTTATCACGGACTGAGGGGAAAGGGCTGCAAATCTCTGTAAATATCCACGGATGTGGCATTTGCTTGAAGTCTGTGACAGTGCTGACTGTCTTGTTTACAGGTCACTGGATTTTATGAATTTTGTCTTCAGTCTTTTCCCTGTAAGTACATGCTGAATTTTCAGTGACTGGTTTTGTTAAGTTGGAGAAGCTGGAGAAAAATAAAATGCCATATTCATCATCCAAACATTGAAAATGTTATGAATGTTGAGGTCCAAACTGCTTCCGTGTTCTGAGAAGAGGATCAAATGGCATGTCACAATCTCTTAAAAGTAGACAGTATTGTCATTTTCTTTCCTTCTTTTTTTTTTTTTTTTGAGACAGAGTCTCACTATGTCGCCCTCAGTAGAGTGCCATGGTCACAGCTCACAGCAACCTCCAACTCCTGCACTTAAGGGATTCTCTGGCCCCAGCCTCCCAGGTAGCTGGTACTACAGGCACCCGCCACAACACCCAGCTATTTTTTGGTTGCAGTTCTCATTGTTGTTAAGCCGGCCCTGGCTGGGTACAAACCCGCCAGCCTCTGTGTATGCGCCTGGCACCATAACCACTGAGCTATAGGCACCACCAATATTGTCATTTTCAATCAGTCTTCAGTCACACTATTTTAGCAGTTTTCTTTAAATGCATAATTTCTTTCAGAGATAGGTTTACCAGTGTTTTATTAGAATCAAATCACTCACGGTAGCACATGGAAATGTCAGAAATGACACAGGAGTGGCTGAGTCCATTACATGACTTTGTAGCTTATGTTGGCTCAAAGTATTCTGAAGCTATCACATTGTTTTTCTGGGAGTGGGAAAGTGAGAACTGATTAATTATTTAATTGGCGTTTCTTTCCCTACTGGTTGCTCAGGCCTGACCCCAGGCCTGACTTGTAAGATGGGCACAACCCACGTTGGTGAAAGGGCCTGACAGCCACATCCAAGTACAAACCCAACAGTCCATGTCCAGAGGCCCCTGGCTTCTTCCCTGTTTCTTGTTTCATTGTCTGGGGATGTCACTTCACTAAAGGGAAGAAAGCAGGGAAAAAAGATAATTGAGGGAGAAATGGGTTTTTTCAAATACTTTTTTTCATGACTGGCCTGTCGGTTAAGCCAACAATTGTACTCTTCAGTTGGCTAATTTCAAGCAAACTATCCGTTGCTTTATTTTTCCTTAATACTTTTTCTCGTGAGATAAAAACAAATATGGCTTAATTGTTTTGCCTAGACGCAGTGTCATTTAGGTTTTATTTCCTCATTTTATCAATAAGTGATATGCTTTCCATGGTAACTGTTAAGGCATTTTCAAAGCTCATCTAACAAGGTAGATTACCCTGAAAGTAGAATTTACGAAGCTGATTTCCCTCGAAGATTCCTCAAAGAAACTTCAGGAAGTTTAACTCTTTCCTGTTTTAAAGTGAATAGAAAGGCAAATCTTTAGCCTTATCTAAGGTAAAAGACCTGCTTACATATCATTACTATTTGATTTTGGGATCTGGGGAGACAGCAACAAAATACCTTAATTACTTTATCCTTGATCTTTCAAATTCAAGTTGAAGCAACTCATTATAGTTAGTCTCCCTCTCCCAGAGGAAGCCCACCCAGACTTGGCACCCCATCCTTATTTTCAGTTCGAGTATCAGTAACTTGACTCTAAATGTCCCCAAAAGGAGCCCTGTTATTTTGCTAGAAAAAAAGGAAGATAAAGTCAAACAATGATTCACTCCTTTGGGTTGTACGAATGTCCCCAGGGCTTGGGATTAGCACAGGTAATACCTTCACAGGGTTCAGGGGGAGGCCAGATCCCAAAGGGACAAATTAGCTCTGGGAGGAACAGGCTGCTTCTGCAGGGACCTGGCGGAGGATCAAGTGGCTTCCCGGAGCTCAGAGCAGCACTGTCCTCAGACAAGGAGTGTGAGCCACTCCACGGTTCTGAGTGCTCCAGTGGCCAGATTAAAAAAAAGGAAAAAGGAACGGATGAAATCCATGTTGGAATATATCTTATTTAACTTAGTATGTCACAAATTTAATCATTTCAACATGTAATCAATAGGAAAAATTATTCTTTTTCTCATACTAAGTCTTTGAAATCCAGTGTGTACTTTATAATTATTGCACATCTCAATACAAGTAGTAAATTTTCATAATACTTGACTCCTAAAATTAATAGTTGGATAAGTAGATTCATACAGTCAAGTTGGATACTTAGAGTCGCATAACGTAAATACACATAATACTTTTCTAATAATGGAATTGCATATCAGTTTTTAAAATTAAGCTAAATAAAAAATGCAGTTGCCCCATCATGCCAGCCACATTCCAAATCCTCAGTTGCCAGATATGGCCATTGGCTACCATATGGGACAGGACACATCTAGCATAGAAGGTGAGTGGCACCACCAGGGTACATGGACCCTCCTGCATCTGCTAACTGAAGCCACTTCCTGGGTTTGATGTGATCCTCAGTCTGTTCACCCAAGTGGGTCCGTGTCATTATAAAATACGCATCCATTTATGTATAATCACAGGCTTTTATAGCCAGAAAAGGCCTAGAGTACCACATCTCATCTCACAGAGGATGAGAGGTGTAAGGCCACTCAGTAAGCACAGGGACTTTGCTGGGACATCCCCGCTGCCTCATTACTCCGATGCAAGTGAATTCACAAATGCAAATGGTTTTGGGTTAAAAATCTACTTCTATAAGAGAGCTATGCTGGCGAGTACCATTGTTCATGGGATTCATTTATTTAGGCTTCAGACTCCCAGATTATTTTCTTCATACTCTTGTAGCTGCTTAGCTCCTAGAATCTTTTGTGCTTGCTTTCCAAATTATAGGAAAATTTAGTTTGAGTAAACTTTCCTTAGTGAATGCATTTTGCTTCTATTTTCCTTAGTGAGTTTTTAAAGCAGGACTTGGTTTATCGATAAATGATTTTTTTTTTCTTTCCCTGTATCCTGGTTTCCAATGATGTCAGGACAAGAACTTCTGCATCATCTCTCTGCCCCATCTCACCCCTGAGTTTGTCCTCATCCAGAACTTCGTCAGGATGGTCCCTTTCCACAACTGCAGCCTCGAGCAGGACCTCTACGTCTTCCATCGGGCTGGACTGCTCAAGTAAGTCGACACACTCAGTCGAGTGGCAATTCACGACATTGAAAAGGAGAAAGGATTACTTAATAGTCATTTTAAAGATTGTCCTTTATTAGTAGAGGGCTTGAACAAGGGATTTTAACTAATACATTTAGGGAAATAGTAATACTGAGAAGGGATTTGTACTGTCAGTTACTAAAACACAAGATAGCTTCACAATCAAAACAATGCCATGTCCAGAGATTCTGTGGATAGAACATGGTAACACAGGAAAGAGTCCCCCCAGAGACCCAGTATGTGCAGTATGTGTGTGAGTGTGTACACGGACATGCATGACAGAGGGTGTGTCACAACAGCGGGGAAGGAAGTGGTGGGACAAAATGAAGATAAAAACTTTTTTCATATTCTACAGTAAAGTAGATTTCCTGGTAATTAAAGAGTTAAATGTAAGTATTGAAAACATAAAAAAATAAGAATTTATACTTACGGTGCTATGTTCTGTGCAAGTTCTGGACATACAACAGGGAACAACAGACTTGGTCCCTGCCTTTTCAGTACTTATAAACACTCACATCCATGTAACACTGCAGCTGTGCTGGGGAGTGTCCAGCGATGGGCGTGTGGTACTAAGAGTGTGTGACATTGGGAGATTCAACCCAGTCAACGGAAGCTTTCCTGAGGAAGCAATATTGAATGCTACATGAGGAATGTGAATGGAAACTGATCTTTATCTTATCTCAGAATGGGCAAGTTTTATATAAAACATGAGAGGATAAAAATAAAGGGTTTTTCTTTTTTCTCTATAAAGTTTTTGGGGGCCAGGTGTAGTGGCTCATGCCTGTAACCCTAGCATCCCAGGAGGCCGAGACTTGAGGATCTCTTGAGCTCTGGAGTTGGAGACCAGCCTGAACAAGAGTGAGACCCCATCTCTACTAAAAATAGAAAAATGAGCTGGGCGTGGTGGCACACGCCTGCAGTTCCAGCTATTTAGTTGGTTGAGGCAGGAGAATCACTTGAGCCCGGTTTGAGGCTGAGCCACAGTTTGAGGTTGCTGTGATGATGCCACTGTACTCTGTCTCAGGAAAAAAAAATCTTTTTTGAACCACCCAAATTTAATTAAAATGTAACTAATTAACAAGCGAATGTTTTAAACAAATGAGATAGAGAAAATGTTGGTATATTTAATATATGTATTATTATAGCTTTAATAAATCAATAAGAAAGTCACTTACTACCCAAATAGAAAAACTAACAAAAAAGCATGGCAGACTGTTTACATATAAAGAAAAACAAAAAGTTGCTGGATGTTTACAAATCTCCTGCCTTATCACTAAAGAGGGAAAGCAAAAGCAGGAAGCCAAGGTCAGTTGGCAAGAATTAAAATATAGAAATTTTCATCTTTAAGGAGACACTTGTAGGGGTGGTTATAATATAAATTAACATGAAATTTGAAAGGGCAATTTGGCAAGAACTCTAAAGTCGTCCATATACTTTGATCTTTTAATTCTATACCTAGAATCCTAAGAAACTAATCCGAGATGCAAACAAAAATTTATGGAGGAAGATTAAAAAATATTCATAGCACTCTCAATGTTCAATAGTAAGAAAATGTTCAAAAACTTCGCAGCATCTCTAGAAGGAATCTGTATTTATGTTTACAATTTGTTTGAAGAGTATTTAATGATTGGAAAATGCTCAGAATGTAACGGTAAGCTAAAAACTATAATAATATATAAAATAATCTTTAAATATGACCACATTTTTAAAGAAAGGAGAAAACCATGGGAATAAAATAGACTAAAAGGAGACATACAGACGTAGTGCGGGGAGTGCAACCAGGACCCTCTGCCCCATGTCCCAACTGCCAGATGTGTGAGCACCAGCAGCAGAGATTGCTCTGGACTGAACCCAACGGCTTTCCCTAAGGTCCTGCCCACCCCAAGGGACAGCCTCTATCAAAGAGGACCAGTTTGTGTGTGTGTTGTGGCCGGCAGGGAGGGTAGGAAAGGCAGTGTGGAGAGCAAGCTTCCTGCCTCGAGGTAGGGCAACTGTGAAGGTTCTTCCGAAGGTCAGAACCCCGATGGTGCCAGCTGGACATTTGGGGTGATTACATGACTTGCAGCCCAATTTCTCCCTCTGCCCTACGTGCTTTTCCCACTCCCCACAGGTGTAGAAGTCTCAAGAGCTCGCCCTAATAACCTCCGGCATGCAGATTCTGGCTGGCAGATTCTGTAGATGGCCGGTGGTTGCATCTAGTCTACATGGTAGTAGGAACATCAGTGATGATTTGTAATTTTTTTTTTTTTTTGAGACAGAGTCTCACTCAATCACCCTTGTAGAATGCCATGGCGTTTATAGATCCCAGCAACTTCAAACACCTGGGTTCAAGCGATTCTCTTGCCTCAGCCTCCCAAGTAGCTGGGACTACTGTCTGAGGAGAGTAGCAGCTTTTCCCACGAACTTATCCAGGGACCCAGGCTCCTTCTCTTATTGTCCTTCCATCCCGTAGAACAAGAGTATTTACCTGACATATTTAGAGAGAAGTCAGGGGGTCTGTGAAGTTGGCTGGGATGAAAACTGCATCTTTACTGCATTGACCTCTAATTGAAACAAGGGTTTCCTGTCCGCAGAAACCACAGCTTTGTAGGCAGAAAAAATCTGATATCATGTTGAACATGTCTCCAGATATCACATACACGCACCCTGCTTTAAAATTTCAGTAGTTATATTCTCAGCCAGAATTTGTTATTCAGTGCATTAATGAGGAGGCACAGGCATTACTCTAACACACATTTTTAAAAACATTTTAATAATTATATTTCATTATAATCTGTTTCCCTGGTAATCCTTCATTTTTTATTTTACACGTTTAGAAACATTTATCTGGGGAGGAGTTCATCGCATCACTAGACTGTCAGTGGACTCTGTGACATGTGATAGTTTCAGACTCACTGCCAAAGCAGACTTTCCTCCTTGTGCTGAGAGCTAGCTTGGAGTGCCATAGCACATTTCAGTTCACTGGGAAGGGTGGAAAGAGAAAGGGGTGGAAAGCACTTTCCTTTTATGGGACACGTATCATTTCTGTTCCTATTCTGTGGACAGGAACTTGGTTGCATGGCCCTCTTCAGTCACACAGGAGCCTGGGACACGTGTCACCTAGTCAGTCAGACATGTGTCTGGTAAAAATTCAGCTGATTCTGTTACTAAAATGAAGAGGAAAAAGGACACTATGGCACCATCACATGTAGTTTTTATCTTGCATACGTATAAAAGTTCTAGAAAGGTACACAGTTTTATTAACTTTATGTGCCTCTGAACAGCAGGACTAGGAAGTTGGGGTGAGGTAGTAACTTATTTTTTTGCATCATGCTTATCTGTTCTGTTTGATTTTTCTTTTTTTCTTTTTTTTATTTATTGTTGGGGAATCATCGAGGGTACAATGAGCCAGGTGATACTGCTTGTGTTTAGTGAGTGAAGTCTCTCTACTAATAGTGTCCTGCCCCCAGTGTCACACATCGTGGCCCCACACCCCCCTTCTCACTCTCCCTCTCTCTGCTCCCCCATTTCCCTCCCTCCACCATGTACTAGCATCAGTTGTCCTCAAATCAGAGTTGGGTACACTGGATTCATGCTTCTCCATTCTTGTGATGCTTTACTAAGAAGAATGTATTTTAACTCCATCCAAATTAATACAAAAGATGTAAAGTCACCACCCCTTTTAGTGGCTGAATATTATTCCATGGTATACATATGCCATGGTTTGTTAATCCATTCCTGAATGGCGGGCATTTAGGTTATTTCCACATTTTGGTGGTTGTAAATTGAGCTGCAGTAAACAGTCTAGTGCAAATGTCCTTACGGTAAAATTATTTTTTTCCTTCTGGGGAGATACCCAGTAATGGGATTGCAAGATCAAATGGGAGGTCTAATTTGAGTTCTTTGAGGATTCTCCATACTTCCTTCCAAAAAGGTTGTATAAGTTTGCAATCCAACCAGCAGGGTAAAAGTGTTCCCTTCTCTCCACATCCATTCCAGCATCTGCAGCTTTGAGTCTTTGTGATGTGGGCCATTGTCACTGGGGTTTGGAGATATCTCAGGGTAGTTTTGATTTGCATTTCTCTGATAATTAGGGACAATGAAC
>CAUYRH010022137.1:0-40226 GCA_963574655.1 Perodicticus potto
AGACTTGCCATTTGACCCTATAATTCCTTTACTTGGTATATACCCAGATGACCAAAAATCACATTACAACAAAGATATCTGTACCAGATTGTTTATTGCAGCCCAATTCATAATTGCTAAGTCATGGAAGAAGCCCAAGAGCCCGACGATACACGAATGGATTAATAAACTTTGGTACATGTGTATCATGGAATATTATGCAGCCTTAAAGAAGGATGGTGACTTTTCCTCTTTCATATTTACATGGATGGAGCTGGAACATGTTTTCCTTAGCAAAGTATCTCTAGAATGGAAGAAAAACTATCCCATGTATACACCCCTAATATGAAGGAAATTTATATCTTTCAAGCAAAGGCTAAAACCCATTTATTGCACAAGAAGATGGGGAAAGGGTAGAGGGAGGGAAGGGGAGGGAGAGGGTGGGGGGAGAGAGGATAAAGGGTGAGATAACACTTGTGGTGTATATTTGAAGGGTCAGGAGAAAACATCTAAATACGGATCAAAAATGTTTTCACATAGTAAATGAGAAAATATCATGAATGTTATATCAATCAGGTTGATAAAATTATCTCCGATTGTATGTGAAGCCCGCACACTGTACTCCATGACTGAATTATTGTACACAGCTATGACTCAGTAAAAAATAAAAAAAATAAAAAAAATCCATGATAATGGCTACTAAGAATACTGGGTCAAGAAAGATTCTGAGAATATTTCCAAGTCCAAGAGGAATAAATAACATGATTAGTTTATAAAATCCTCTCACAAGGAGATACAAAGATGTTAGATAAAAAGTCAACAAAAATATTTGTAATTGATTTTTCAAGTATGAATTGGGAAACATAGACCAAGGGCAAGAATTTAGGCAATGAGCTCATGGTATAGAGAGACCATGATGACCAAGCACAAGCTGATCTTCCAAAGACATAGAAACCAAAGTGCCCAAAGAAATCCAGACAGCTGGAAAGAGGAAAATAGCAGGTTTTCTGTGACCATGAGGCTCATGAGCGAGGACTGCCCACACCTTCCCGTTTTTTCTGGGGCTCTCCTGGTAGTGCAAGAAGGTTTTATGCAGTATGTTTCTCTTTCCCTGATAAAACTTCATTAAATACTCCTTAAATTTAAAACAATCTAACTTCAACAGGTCATGCCATGTATCATCCATAGAGAGCAATTTCAATTCATAAGCCATGAGCTTTTTTTATATAGATAACATGCACAGATACATGAAAAAAATGAGTCTCTGTCTAATTTCTTAGTGTTGTTAGAAATATGGAATAAGAAATGATGTTATAAATCCTGGGTAATCTCTATAACTTCTTGAACCAAACACAAAAATAAAGAACATAAGAAAAGTATAGTTAGCAATAAAGAAATAAAATGTTTCCTGAAATCCATCCTTATGTTATGTGAAGAAAGTTTCTTTGTAAAGAAAGAAATTCCTCAACCTCCAAATCAACTTTCTAGCTATGCAAAATTCAAATTAAAATGAACTTAGATCATAGAATCAATATTTGGGGACTAAGTAAAGATCACTAAATCCTATGTTATTGATTGCTTGGAGAAAACTATCTTTTTAAATATGCATCACATAGCAGAGTTCTTTATTTCTAAGAACTTTCTCCAAATCTCACTAGCACCAGATTTATATAATGATTAATCCTTTGCATTAACTATTTTATGGGTCAGAATTATTAGAATGCATATTAACTGTACTTGGGATGTTTCTCCTAAAACATTTAGTTTCTCCTGAATAAGTTACATGAAAACTGTGGCACATTTGGAAAGAAAGTAGCTTATCAGGAGAAAAATGAGATTTTGAATTATAAGGACTTAGTACATGGTTGCAATAGCCATTTATAGATTTTAAAAATGTAATGTAACTCTTTACCCCCAGTGTGATACCAAAAATCAATGTTTTTTTTTATTTTTTCTTTTTTTTGTCTTGTTTTTTTTTTTTTTTTTTTTTTTTTATAGAAGTGCACCTATTGAATTTAATAGTAGAGTCTTGTTCTGATTTCCTCTAATAATTACTTCTGGAAAAAATGCATTGTGTCCAACCTATTTACAATCTCAGAAACAGAAAAGCTTTTTATTTTTCAAACTGCAAATGAGGATGACATGAATTTGTGAAGAAGCTGAGATCTGGATATGTGAGAGTTACACTGTCTGAATCGAGGAAGGGCTTTCTCACAGCGGAGGAAAGCAAGGTCAGAACTACTGGTTGATACACACAGGCCTAGGTGTTGGCCGTCATGCTCCATTCAGACTCACAATCCCATTGAAATTTGTCGCTTTTGAGAGTAAAAATAATAAGAGAGGGAAAGAATGTCAGACTAGGACATTTTCTAACAAGAGCCCAGTGGATTCCTACCTTTCATCTAAGAAACTTCAATGGTTTAAGAGCAGATCCATAGGTGTGACACAGTGAAAGGACCTATGTAAAATCACAGTGAGACTCTCGAGTAAGAGATGGGATGTGATGGCCCCAGGCCTGCCTTCCAACCTCCAGTCCACATCACACCACCTCTTTAAAAAACTTCCTCTGGAAGCCCTAAAGCTTCCTCTCTGGTTTGAGTTTTACTGCTGAAGACTCGGTTTGTAGAGATGGGTACCTAACTGAGCTAGCTTTGCTTTTTTATGTTCTCTCCCTCAAGAACTGAAAGTTTCTCACTTTCTAAAATAAAGTGCAAACCGAGAGAGCATTTTGTATTTTTGTATTTCGAGTCCCTGTTTTGTCAGTGAGTAATTATAGCAAATAAAATATTGCAGCTGAATGTAAATTGTTAGGCAACCAGATCACACTAGGATATTTTTCTTCCCCAAGTTTTACATCATAGCATGTTAAATATTAAAATATTGCAAGTCAAGTAAACAGAGAGGATTCTTTACTTAAAGAATTAATTTTAAACAAATATTTCTCTGTTATTCAGATCAGATGCTAGGAAACAAATGATTTTTTTTTCCAAATAAGATGAATAGATCGGCTGAAGGGAAAGCAGACAAGACAATTACACAGAAGTAAGGGCATTTATGACACCAGAGATACATTTCAACAAGAAGAACCAGAGAGAATTCATATGTAGGAGAGAAAGAAAAAAAAGAGAGAAACTTACAAAAATGTGGGAAAGAGCAAGAAATGAGAAAGACTGATTTATTGCTGGAAGAAGAAAAAATAAAGATATGTCTCATGTCCGAACACAGAAACTTGACTTGAAGCAAGGTAGCCAGGGAAGAAATAAAATATTTTCTAATATAGTGAATTTCAGATTCCTTAGGTTATTACAAGGAAGGTAGAAGGGAGATGAGTTTTCAGATCTCAAAAAAAATCACCAATAAATAAGCATGGATTGATTACCTAATGTGTGCTCAGCAGGTAACTCCAAAATTCGACATGTTATTCTTCTGAGGCACATTACTATGGGGTTGAGAAGTGCTGAAACAATGAATAATGAGAGTAGATGATGTATTCTAAACTGTGGAGTTCTCAAAGTGCACCACTGCACAATGCAAAATTCAGTGATAGTGGGGGGCGGGGAGAAGATGCATTAGAGTCATTGCCAGAACATTCCCAAGCACCTCCTGAGTCACTGCCATATTTTTTTAGCTCCTCCCAATTTCTAAGCTCTGTGCAGATGTTTAATGTTTATCATTTCCATGTTTAAAACAATCTATTAAGAATTAATTGAAGGCAGAAAAGCAGCCTACAGGATGGAGTCTGAGAAGTTCAGCTAAAGCAGTACAGCTGACCTACCCAGTTTGCTCAGCCCACATTCTGCCCACACACCTTCCATGTTTATCTAGTTAAGCTTCCTCCAGGGCTGTGAGGATGTTTATCTCTAAAGACTTTGGGACTGGTAGAAACACTTAGAGAATTAAGTGTTATTACATTGTTAGAGTAAAGGTTACCTTTATGTTGTTTAAGTATTGTTATATTGTTAGAGTAAAAGCTACTTTCATGATATTTTTCTTTGATGATCCTTTCAGATAAAGTTAAAATGTTCTAGGTTTGTTTCCTTGTATCCCATTATAAAAACTATTAGGATTGTAACTGGGGCAGAACAGTCTAGGAGAGGCTACTCTTACCATTCTCCAGAATTGCTGGCCCTCTGATAACAAAGGTTGGTGGACCTATCCCCTCTTCCTTGCTCTTGTCTCTGGACGCACAGTAACAGGCAGCTGGATCCTTTTGTCCACTAATAGAATTTTCCCCTTTATTGAAAAAAATAAGGTTCAAAAGTTAAGTTGCTCATGTTACACAGTGAATCAAGAGTAAGGCCAGAATTTAACCTCAGGTCTCCCTTTATCCAAAGATTTGATCTTCCTTTTACTAAAGTGTTGAATTTATTCAAAGAAGGCATTCCTCTACTAATCCTTATGGCCAAATATTAGCCAATTAAAATAGAAACAAAAAATAAAAGAAAAGCAGTTTGGGAAATGTTCATTATAAAGGAGCTGCCCCAAACATGGTTTTAAAAATGATATTATAATGATATGAAGGATTGGGGGGAGGCTATTTTGGCTTTAAAAAAATTCTTCAGGAAAACATAGAATTTGCTGGAAAAGTACACCTATTAGACTTTCTGAGTTCAGGACTGAAGGGCATGGATATTAATGGCTATAAGGAGTTGTAGAAAACAGCACGCCTTTTCTAAAAGGGGTGAGGGAGTGGGGAAGACAGGGAGAATGAGAAGAGACCTCTAATCTCTTCCAGTTTGCTGTGGATGAATGCTTACAAGTTGCACAGCCTGTTGAGTGGGGCAAAACACTGTAAGATACTTGGAGAAATAAACCAGAGAAAAGGCAAAATGTACCCTAAAAATTTCACAGAGAAGGTAGTGAGAACTTTAAGTTATCATGAACTGTGAAAATGGGGGCTAAAGTCAATTATAGTTAGATTTCTACAGGCCAAGGAAGTCCCCACCAATACCTGGTTCATAGCATCAATTTTCTGGCAATATGATAATTTTTTTTTTTGACAATTACTAGATAAGATTGAATATAAGCAAAAACAAACAAACAAAAATTCTGGCCCTGTCAATCTCCTTCTTTCTCAAAATGCTTGCAGAACATTTGGTCACATAATATGCCACCTTGTACTGTTCATTAACTGCTTGTTAGTAGGCTGATTTTACCCCTTGACAATATTATAAACCTATAAATACTGACACAATGCTTTATAGTGTTTTACTAGTCACTCTCAGTGCCTGTACCCCTTGTAAATTCACAGCTTAAAAGATTCAGGGGTGGGCAGTGCCTGTGGCTCAAAGGAGTAGGGAGCTAGCCCCATATACTGGAGGTGGTGGGTTCAAGCCCGGCCCTGGCCAATAACTGAAAAAAACAAACAAACAAACAACAACAACAACAACAACAACAACAAAAACCAGGGAGCTAATAGCTCCTGGCTTCAGTATAAACTCATCCATGACTATGAGTCTCTCTTTAGGGAATTCAGTAGTAAAGTAGAGATGGCAAAGATAAGGTTTTTTTAGGGGAACTATCTAAAACAATGGCACTTATGCATACATTTTGCTATGTAAGGTTGGATAATTCATTTCATGAATTCACTCTAGAAAAAGTGCTATATACCTCATTATAGAATAACAATTATTACAGTCACTTTCAAAGAACTCCATTTGGAAGCCATGTGTCAATGCCAGTGCCTAGTCCACCCTTAAAAGCACTTTGGAATTCTTTTTCTAGAGTGGCCATTGGAGCTATCATTGTACTGAAACCTGACAATTAAGTTCATGAACTCATCCTAGAAAAAGTGTTCTGAAGGGTAGACTAGGTGCTAGCATCAGTGCATAGCTTCCCAAGGGGAACACTTCAAAGGTTAATGTAGTGATGTTCAGCAGTGAGGTATGCAGCACATTTTCTAGGATGAGCTTATGAACCTAAGATATGATCATGTCTCAAAGCTTAGCATCATACTAGACATACAATAGTCTCTTCATAAACATTTATTGACTGAATGAATAGATACATATATACACAAGGCAGGAAAATGTACTATTAATGAATAGAATTTTTTTTCCTACAGAAAGATAAATAGATAGGTATTCAAAATTATAATCTCTCATTTAACTGAGAAAAGAACCTGTGATCTCATCTTTGATTTCCTCCTTACATGATTTACAGGGTAAAGGACTAATTAGTCACATTTGTCAAGACAACCCATGGGTACTATCTGGTCATCACGGCTTAACTTATCAATCACTTTGTCATTTGGTGGATATTGATCTGAGAAGAACTTGTATCTTGCTAAAGTCAATTCTATAGCAACTCCTCACTTTTTCTTTTTAGTCAACATGAAGGATCAACTGTTGTGGGCTTTGGGAATTTCCACCCGACAACCCCATTCCATCATTAAATACTCAGTGAAAGCTTGTTATCTAGATAAATGTCCCAATTAAAACAGCACATTCATACCCGCACCTAACCATGGCAGCAGGTTCAAACCAACAACTTGAAGGGCAGTAACTAATGCACAAAATGGTCTGAGGGGCCCCAAGTTTTGTTTCAGCTGTTACACTCTTATCCATTCATCTGTTCATTCAATAAAGCATTTATTGGAAAGTCTCAGTGGTGTCTATTTCCAGGCTTAAAATGTTATTTACTTTCCTGAAGGCACATAAACCTTCCCTAATTTTTTTCAACAGCACAGTATAACTGATCCTGACTCAGCATCCAGAGCTCCTAGGGTTAAGCTGGAGATTTTGAGATTGGGGAAAGGCTAAAAACATTGAAAATAGACAACTTCACACATCAAGGTGGCTGATTTGGCTGTGTAGGCTGTGCCCTGGGTAAGTTCATGGAGGCTGGTTCCTAGGACTATGATATGAATGGTGGGAAAGTGGTAGAAACCCCACACAAATGGCGGAACAACAGAGTATCTTGGGCCCATATTGCTCCTTAGCCCAAGGACACAAACTACTCAATGCCCCAAATCACATTTTAAAACTATTTTTCTTTGGGGGGTGGAGTTTGTAGGTGAAATATTTGATTCCACAATACATATAAATTACATAATTTAATCTTTAAATAAGAAGCTACTAACTAAAAATGCTTAATGAAAAGCAATTTTTATACCTCATTTTTATTTAAAAGAGGCAAAGAAAATCAAACAAGAAATGCTATTCTTTAAAAAAATTAGAAAGTCCTAAGAGTCTCTGCTAAACAAGTATATTAATATGCATAAAATATATGTATGAGAATGTTGATTGTTGTTTCCAAATTACTAAAGTATAGAAGTGGTTAAAAAATTATGATGTTTCCATTCATAAAATCTTATAAAGCTATGAAAAAGAAAGGGGATACTCATAATTGCTCTCATAAGGACACAGCTCCAAAACATAGTCTAAAAGACAATAAAGGAATCATGAAACAATGTATATATAATGCAATCCTGTTTGTAATCAGATTTAGGTAATGATGAACATAAAGAGAAGTTATGGCACAGAATAGAGCCTCAAAAGATACACACATCAGTCTTCTGACAGTAGTAACCTATGGAAATGAACAAGTAAATGAGGAAATTTCATATTTTGTATGCTGAGATTTCAATTACTTTTTTCTTTCAGAATGGGAAGTTTTTGTATATTAACTGCATTATAAAAAATATCTCAATAGTTCAAAATGACAGCAAACTACAGGTTATACATAGTTTAATTTCAACCTGTTACAATTCAGGAAAAAACACCCAATCACTTAAAATAAAATTCCTATTGTAACCTTTCTCCTTCAATTACTTGTTCTGACAACATGCATTCACTGAGCATGTATGCTATGTAAAATACTGCTTTCAGGGCTGGGGTCCAGCAAAAAGACAGGGAAAGCCCTTGCTCTGACTGGCTCCAGGTCCAAGACAGTAAAACAAACATATTTTAGATGGATTTTCAGTTCATCCATTATTTCCATAGTAAATAATTCAATAAATGACAATAATTTGGGCACTGTGGCTGAGTGAGAGGTTTGCCCTGACTTAGTAAAGTTTCTTCAGACAGACATTGTGTGCTATATAGAACATTTCCTGGCTGTCAAATACTCAACCTTTGCAGGCATGAATCAACTTAGGTTCCCTCAAATGGAATCCACAGGATAATAAGATGTTCTATCCATGGAGGGCTTCACACCTTTCTTCAGTGTCCTATGAGATGGGAGAGCATGATGAGGAAAAAAATTAATATAAATTTACGATATAGAAACACTTTCTTCTGTCTCACACACTTTTCTTCGGCACTTCATAGTACCAGGATATAATACAGTCTTAATAACTCATTATTTCTTCTATGCAGGGCTTCTCTTCCCAGATAGAGTGGTTGACACTTGAGGGGAGAGATTCTACCCTCTCCTTCTTTGGATCTCCCATTAGCTGGTCCCATTCTAAGCTCACGGTCAGTATTCACCCAACAGATGACTGCATTATATTACTAAATCTCTGGAGAATACACAGGAGTTGTATCTACTCACACATGCAAAAAGGAAAATCCCAAATCTTATCACCCTGTGTTGAAACTAGGTCTCCTTTCCTATTGGGGGAAATTTCTGCAGGTGTGAGCAATTAAAAAATTAAACACCAATTAACAACTCAAGTGACTGATTGTGTTAGTAAGTTGCTTGTTAATGGCACAGGTAAATATTGTGCCCCCACCTAATGTTTGAAAATAAGGTCCCTTGAGCATATTAAATAGCAGAGGTGATCTCAAGATTTGTGAGTTTCATGAGCCCTTCAGTACATCACATTTACATGCTCATATACAACAAAACTCTTGGGGAAGTGAATTGCCTTACTCATTAACCTTGCTTGATCATCTTATAAAACATCGTATATTGAAAGAGAGACAAAGACGGCATCATCTACTCATTATCCTGGGACACCAAATATCCCCACAGGACATGTTCCCATAGCACATGTGTGCACATAAATTTCTCTCACTTTTACTCACTCTTATTCAAAACTCTATTTCTTTTCAGCCCATTGTGTCTTCAAAAAGAGATGTTGATACTAGCTAATTGGCTCTACTTCACTACCCCTTCACCCTCTTCAGCCTCTTACAATCTGGGTATTGCTTTTATTCTTCTGCTCTCAAACCTGTTTTCTCAAAAGATACGAAAATTATGCTACTAGGTAAATGTTTCTGAACAAGTATTATTTCAGTGCCCGTCTCCTTTGATTATCCTGCAGATCATGACTTACTGTAAAAACTCACTTCACTCTTGCCTTGGTAATTTTATTCTCAGTTGGAATTCAAGTCTCTCACACACAACCTCCAAGGTCTCTTTTGGATATAAATTCTGCTACTTCCTTACCAGTTCCCTGGATATAAAAACAGCCCTGTATTCCACCACCACCCCCAAATTGGATTACTTTTTTGTTCAAGGAATTCATCCCCCCTGCTTCCTTTCCCTAGGTGAAGCATGTATATTTCCACTCTCATTTGACATTAGACTTGATTTGGCCAATGGTATGGTAAGAGATGTGGATGCAACGGGGGCTTGAAATGTGACTTGGAGCATTCCTGTCTTTCACCCTGAGAAGATGTCTTGGTTTCTGCTAGTTCTTGGAGAATGAGAGGCTCTTGAACCTAACTCACAGCCAAGAAGATCCATGGGCACAGGAATCATAATAAATACCATTTCAAGTCACCAAGTTTTGGGGACAGGATATCACACAGCAGTATTGTGAAATAGTTGCTGATGCACCTCCATAAAAATTGTAAACCTTTGTTTGTTTTTTTCCTCTTGCCTGAGGTATTCCCTGGTTGCCCCTGTTGGAAATGTTCTGTTTCTCAATTTGCGCAGGGTTACCTCTCCCATGTCACTTTTCTACTGTCATGACATATCTCCTCCCATTTTGAGAAACTCCTTCAAGGACCAAAGCATCAAAAGTTATTACCCCTAGACAGAAATAAATTTGTATTTGTTCCTTCATTCATCCATTAGCAAATGGCTAGATTTTAGAAATGAGTCTCTATCTCAAAGGCTGTAATACACTGTTTGGCCCAGCTTCATGGCTAGAGCCACATTTCCACTAAAGTCATGTTGTCATCTCTTCTGCTACTCCTGCTAATTATTCCTAAGGACAGGGGAAACAACTGTCATTTACTTTAAGATTATCCTTTTCTTGTTGGTAGAAACTATAAAACTTTATTCTCTTGATATTTATTCCTCCAACACTTTCCTCATCTTTTCATTTCTGATATTCTACTTGGCTCTTTCCATTTTTCCCAGAAGACTTTCCCCAGGAAAACTTTATTGTCCTTACTAGTCTTCATTGGAAAAGTTGGTTTATTTACTAAGATTTCTGAGTCTATTGCCTCTCAGGACTTGACACTCCAAGTTCTCTTCCCTCACTTCCACCATTTCCAGGACAAAAAGAAATGAAGATGGATGGCGAGTGTTACAGAAAGCACAACCAAAATATATGTTGCTTGTATTCACAGATTAGTATAACATACTAGTCAGTTTCAGCTCCTTTGAACTGTCACCATTTGTAATAAAAAAAAATTAATAAGATTTGGAACCAAAGTTTCTATAACCAGAAACAGCTGAAGATATATTTGTTATACACAAGAAATAAAGGTGCATGTTTAACTAGAGCTGCTGGGTATTCTGTGAAACAGCAGGCTGCCTGTCAAGAGAACCAATGAAATAATAAATCGCTCAATTTAAAATGAAGAGCTTCTTTAAAGTGCTAGCACTAACAGGGATGGGTGATAAAGTAAATTGGCATTAGGAAACAGTCTCTCAGACAAGATCCACAAGTGTAAGCACTGATGTGAACAGCGCTGAACCAAGAGTCTCAAAAATGTGGTGTGAACTTAAACTGGTTACTTAACCAGTCCTCACCTTAGCCATATTCTTTAGAAAATAATACAAGGAACTCCTTTAATTCAATTAAGTTTAATTCTGTATTATTAGAGTGGTTTAAAATGACAATTTTCAAAGCAATGGTCGAATGATTAGGGAATTGCTGAGTTAAAGAAGATTAAACAGGTGTCTTTACCACTGAACTTTGTAGAGACTTTAATAATCTACTGTGTATTATTAAATTTCTAGAGCTGGTGGCTATGGTATGGAGCATTCCCCAAACTAATCTACCCAAAGATTCACTTGCCATGGACCATCTTTTAGGACTGGTATTCTCCATGTCATGGTCTTATAGTAAAGAAGACACAGGGAAGCGAGGAGAATAAAACCTTTGGGTCCTGATCCTAAGGCCTGGCCTCCTCATGAAGCCCAGTTTATGTCCTGCCCTATGGTCTATGCCACACCTCTGAATATTTATAAGTAATATCCATTTTTATATTAATGTAGCTTTAATTATGACTATCTTTTTCAAGTAAAGTACTGTAATCAAGGAAAAAGTGCATGTGTGTGCTCTGGGTGAATACTGCTGATTTGTTCCTATCTCCAGGGGTGGTGTGGGCTGAAACAAAAATGTCAGGTAAATATGATTGTCATTTTGTCACAGAAGCCTCAATCCCTGGGCTGAAATACTGCCATACGACAAGATGCAATCATCTAATATAAGGAAGGCCATTAAGAAATACAATTATTACAGGAAATGAAGACCTTTTGCAGGAGAACAGACATCATAGTTTTCATTAAAAGCTCTTCCCTTTTTCATGTTCACTTTCTTCTACTTTAAAATGAAAGTGACTTCATTTTCAAGTGACCTTTTAAAAAGTCCAAACATCAAGCATCATAAATATTCAAAATATTCAGAATGAAGTCCAGTCCTGTAATATTAAGTGGAATATACCAAAAACTCAGAAAAGTCTATTTCTATGTCTTTAAATAGCCAACTGAGAAAACGATTGATATTTTCCTCATAGACTCCCATTGTGTTTCTTGTATAAGGAGTTTAGAATGTTTTTTACAAGCCATACCATGGGGTAATAAGGCCAAACCAAAAGCTTTTAGAAGGATTTCTCCTTTTATCATTTTCCTCTTTTTCTGGTGCTGCTTCTGCTGCTGTTTCCTTTTTAAGAGAAGAGATCAGAGGCATATTGTGATTAGCAATGCCTGTTTATGTAAGAGACACAGATCAGGGGTGGTTATTATTGTGTTACCTAACGGAGTGATAATACGGTACTTTGAGATGGTAGCACAGCTGTTGAGGATTCCTGGCAGCAAAATAATTATTTTCAAAATTAATTTTAAAGAGGAAAAAGAAATAAAAGAAATAAAGGTGATCAAAATCATTAAAGCAATCCTGATCAAGAGAAAAAGAAATCAAATAATGTTTTACTCCTTAGACTAGCCCCAAAAGTAGTCACCAAAGTGATATATGGTCAAAATATGGGAGGAAATTTCTTTTTCTCATCTCTATGGAACAATAACTGAAGCAATTTAAGGCAAAACGTTACATTGCCATGGTAGGTGGGCAGGCCAGGTGTCTACATTTATGTGCTGGTGATTTATTTATAATGAATGACTATTTAAATAAGATAATAAATCGTAGTAGACACAGGTATGTATTTTTCCCATGGAAAAAAATTCATTCAAAAGAGAAGTGTAGTGAAAAATAATGACAATTAAAAATCATCAAAGGACTCCAAAGTATCTAATTTGAGCAGAAGGAGAGCAGCCTATAGAGGCTCAAGATATCACTATGAGTTCATAGTTTTTAATATATAAATGGAAAAAAATTAGAAATAGATATGAGTGTGGTATGTGTAGTAGTTAAATACATATGCACACGTTTCTTAGCTTAGTATACTGAAAGGCTGAGAAGTAATGATAGCCCAGTAACAGTTGAGCACCCCTGACATCCAGATCTTGGTTTTCAAATACCACTCTCTAATAAAAAGAAGCAGAGCTCCTTGGAGAAACATCTGATTCCAAGAGTGGAAAAAGGAATAAGATGAGTTAGGAATATTTTGTGGGGCCAGAAATTAAGAAATGGATAGGAAAAAAATGTGGGCACATAGCAAAAGGAACATAAGCTGGAATGAAGGGCCTCCCTGGCTTAGTTGGAAATGATTAGAAAAACAAAATAATGATAGCAAGCAATTATAGCACATAGAATAAAAATAAATTTATTACTGGTATAAATGAATGAATGAAGGAGAAGTGACAAGCAGATATGTAGGATGAATAAGTCTAGAGATCTAATGCATAACCTGAGGACTGCAGTTGAGAAAACTGTATTAGAGACATTGGTCAAACAAGGAGATTTTTAGCTGCTCTTGTCACAGAAAAGAAACTATGTGAGATGGCAGATATGTTAATGTGCTTTACCATGTTAATCATTTTGCTATCCACATGTATCCCATAATATCATGCTGTAAACCTCCAATATATATCCAATTATATTTATTTTTTTAAAAGTGGGGGATGGAGGAGGAAAGTTCTTATAGAATTTCAAATTATAAATAAGAAATAACTAAACTAGAACATCACCAGTTAGCAATCATCACAATAGTTAAGAGCTTCAGCCAAGAAGCACTAGTGACTGCTGAAAGAATGGGCCAGATATGAGATAAGCAGATACTTAAGTTTTCTAACTGTATCTTCCAACAAGCTATTTATTAATTTAAATGAAGGGGTAATGTCTCAGTTGAGAAGCCTGACAGACACCACACTAACCAAGTGATCCACGTTAACGAGCATCATCAAGAATGAGACAAAGTGAGGCTGTACTCGTCCTGCTACAGTGAACTAAGAAGCATGTAATGCCGTATCTTTGGTATTCTCACCAAAAGGGCAAAATCTGATTCTGAACGTGAGGAAATGCGACATAAGACCAACCCAGAATAAGAAACATTCTGGAAAGCAATAGATCCATAGTTTTCAAAAATGGCAAGGTCCTGAACGACACAGAAAGTGTGAGCAATGATTTGAGGAGTACAGAGAGCCAGGGCAAATGAACACAGCATGTGACTCTGGAATGGACTCTGGACAGGGGGTAAAGGGTGTCGGCAGCATTTCCATAAGTTCTGTAGAACTTAGTAGAAGAAATAGTAGAAATAGTTTTGTATGAATGTTAATTTTGTGATTTGATAATTGTACTGAAGTTTTCTAGGAGAATGTTTTGCTTTTTACACACAAGAAATAAAGAGGCCTTATGTCTGCAACCTATTCTCAAACATTTCAGAAGAAAACTAAATATACATATATATATATACACACACACACATATGCACACACACACACACACATATACAGTACAACCTCTGTAAGTTGACTACCCAAGAGACTGCAATAGACTGGTCAATATACAGAGGTGGTCAACATAAGGAACCAGGCCTACTGTACTGATATTTACATGTGGTTCATGTCCAGTCTATGAAAATGAGGTCAACTTAAAGATGTGGTTGGCATAGGAAGGTGGTCACCTATGGAGGGTGGTCTACTGTATATATTAGACAGAGAGAATCTGATGAACTAAATGGAGTAAAGTCTTAATATCCAGAGGATCTAGGAGAAGAGTGTAGAGGGATTCTTTATACTATGCTTGTATTTTTTTTTTGCAAGTCTAAAATTATTTCAGAATTAAAAGTCAATAAAAGAAGAGAGAGAAAGAAGGAGGGAGAGAGAGAGCCTGACTTGACTTCAAACCTCAGCTGTACCACTGACAAGTGTCCTTAACCACATTTCTTGGCCTCATTGAGACTCAGCTCCTCCTTTGCAAAGTAGAGACACAGGACTCCACCAGGTCCTTGTGAGAACGAACAAGATGCTGCTGAAAAGCTCATAACCCAAGACCTGGCTCCGGAAGCTCTTAGTAAATATAGCTACTGTTTTTTGTGGTGAGTCTAAAATAGCACAACCTACTATAGGGCGGTACTGTTTGAAAGCAATTTGGGAGCACCGTAGGCGATGTGCTGGCTGCAAAGACAGTTCTGTGAGGTGTCAGGCGCAGGGGCATGGGCTCGGTTCTCACACCTGCTCCTAAGTGGAGCCTTTAAAAAAAGTCTTAAAAAATATTTCTATACAATTGAAGACAACATTACTTTTTCCAGAGTAGGAGGATGAAGGCAATTGTGAGTGAGGCCTTTTTTTAAAAAAGGAACTGATTTTTTTTTCTTACTGTTAAAAAGGTCTCTCAATAATTAAAAGTAACTTTTTCTTGTGCCACCCTCCCTCTGCTCCCAGCTCCCCCTAGCTGTTCTTCCTCTTCCCCTTCTCCACCATTTTCTCCTCCCTCTTTCCTTTTTTTTTTTCAGTTACTCAGGAGTTACCCCTCCTAAGAACTCTACCTTCTTCTCTCTTATATTTTGTTTGTTTTATTCTGAAAAAAAAAAAAAGAATCCAAAAGGAATAATAAAGACATGTGGGAAAGAAAAATATGGTGAGCGTTGCTTTGTTACTGCACTACCTGCCAAGTTTTAAGTTCTTCTTCCAACTCACACCTCCTGGGCAACCAGAAATTCCAGTCCCTGCCAAAGCCCGAAGGATTCTAATTGAAACATAAAAAAATAAATAAATATAAGGAGGGGAAGGCATTCTTGTCTTTCGCACACTCTGAAAAAAAATGCCCAGAATGTCACACGGTATTATACTATTGAAAAGTTACAGTAAAGACATACTAATTATAGAATTCTTTTCCACTCCAATATGTTTTCAACTTTGTAAACAATTATTTACTGTAATTATTGTAATGATGTAGAATGTTGTAAACTCAGTCCAGGTTAATTCCCAAATATGTAGTTTTGAAAGATAAAAGCATTGTATATTTTATTTCATTGTGATTTCCCATTATTTGACAATTAAAAATGTGGACACAGCAAACAACAACAAAACAAACAGACAAACAACAATAACAACAACAAAAAGCAAAGATCATGAGGCCCAAAGCTTACCTGATAGGGTACAGATCTCTCAAAAATCATTTTCCTAAGGTATTTTCTGTGATTTTAGAAAATAGGAAATGATAGAAAATCTACCATTTTGTTTGACAATGCTTGCAGTTAAGAACTTGGGTACAGGAACATTTGCTAGGATAGGAGAAAGCTGCCAGACACAGGTCAGATTCAATAGAAGTAATCTTTCAAATCAAGTCTCTAAACATAAACCAATTTTGAGATCAACAGACCCAGTTTCAAGTAAATAAAATATCTGCATATGACAGCCTCATAGCCCTACTTAGCTGCTAATAAAATTTCTGAGATTTACTCTGTCATGCTTCATTTCATCCTTGCATCGGTTATTTATCCATTCCTTATTCACTTAACATTTGCTAAGCACCCCTTTATGCACCAAACCCTCTGCCAGGTACTGAGACAGGAATAAGATAGGTGTAGCTGGAGACCACATGGAACTCTCAGTTTGTTTCAGTCTGTTCGAACCCATAAAATCCCAAGAGGAGTGAAATATGGGAGGATTGGCAATCCTGTTAGAATATTACAAAGAGGGGTGGGAGAAGAAAAATAACAGGATAGCTCAGAAGGACAATAGTTTTATTTACCAAGGACACAGTTTACCAGATGAGAAAGTTGAACTTAAAAAGAATCCAGTCATTTCCTTAGATGCAAACATTTACCTGAGAGAGAAAACAAAATATGACTGTGACCTTGCCAAGAAAGAGGAGTAAAAGAAAAGGGCGAGGGTTCTCAAGTATAGTCATCCCTGGCACCTGTGTGTGTACCTGAGGGCACGGGAGCACATGTATACCTCTCTATTGGAGTACCTGGCATATAATGAGGGGAAGGGATAGAGACCAGGAAAGGGTAAGCAAAGAGAGAGGAAAAGTAGATAGGGAGGTGGAGTGAAGTGGGTAATCCTAGCCAAAGGCAGTGCTTCTCCAAGTTTGGTCCATGAATGTTTCCATCAGAATCACCTAAAAGGTTTAATTAAAATGCAGAGTTCTGTGCCCCAACCCAGAATTCTGAACTCCAACGCCCGAGTCTAAGTTTGCATTTTAAACAACTTTGGCATGGTTCTGCATATTAACATTTAAGGTCTTCTGTTCATGAAATTCAAGTGCTCTATTTTACTGTTACCTTGGCCAACACCCAGACGGAACAGAGGTGGTCAAGCCTTGTTGTCACCAACCTTCTGGGACATGCTCCACCAACTTCTCTGTGTCATACTCTTTCCTCTCAAACCAAGGGGCCAGAGGGATCTTGAGGTTAACTCAGATCCAGTGCAATCTAGGGCCCCTCATTGGTTATAATGCCATGGTCAAGGAATTTTTGGTTAATCCTTTGCATCTCCTTTGCATATTCTATACAAATATTAACTATGCATAGATTTAAACCAGGAAATGCAAGACTGTACAATTCACACACTGTGCCACTTACTGAGTGATAGTAATAAATGTAGGCTGTGATTGAATCATTCTGCGTTTTATTAACTATCAAGTAATAAAACTCTGAAAATCCCATTTAAACAAAACAGATGTAGAGGGTGTGGATATGTGTTAATGTTTTTGAGAATGCAAACAAAATTCTAATGATAGAATTAGAATAGTAGTAGTAACTATATATGCCAGAAATTTTCTCTGTCTTCTTTTCAGTTACCTGAATCACTTGTCACAAACCTGCCAAAAGTAAGTAGAAACCACAATATCCACAAATAGTGCATGATTTTAGCGTCTCCACAAACTGAGTCCCCTGCATCGTCTTTGACACTGAGTTCTGATGAGGCTTTCAAGTCAGATATAGTCTGGTTACTCATAGCCCACACAAGAGATCAGCAAACTTTTTTTTAATATAGTCACATACCAATGTGGGAGGGGAATCAGTGACTGTTTGTTTTCACATGTCCTTGACCACCACCACCACCATACACACACACCAATTAGTTTGTAACTGTTGTAAGGGCCATAGAGTCCATACTTTACACATTGCAGGGCATATGGTTTCTGCTGTAACAACCCAACTGTGCCATTACAGCATTAAAGTAGTCATAGACAATATAAAACAAATGACTGTGGCTATGTTCCAATAAAACTTTATTTATAAAAACTGATACTGAGCCAAACTGGGCAGGTGTTTTTTTGCCACGCCCAGTTCAAATTATCCTCAGGCTAAAGCTAGGTAGCTGTTAATAGTAACAAGGCCATGCTCTGCTATGTTGCTATTAAGCTATTGTTCCTCAGCATCAAATTCATCCTCTCCTCTGTAATAACTGGTACATTGATGTAACGACAAGAAATATGTCCACTAGATATTAAGGGGGAAAAAATCACATTTTAAAGCAATGTGACTTTTAAAACAAGAAACCAAATCAACCATCAAAATACAATCCTGTACACATATGTATGTAATATTGTATGAGGATTCATAAGCCTCAGAAAGGATAATACTGAAAGATTCTAGAAAATAAAATCAGGAATAGGAAGAGAGGATCACTCTGGCTTCTTACTTCACAGTCTTTAAATTTATTAAGGTGTGCAAATACTATCTTTGTAAGTGAAAAAATAACAAGGAGAAAATCAGCTTGTGGTGGGGAGGGGCGTCTTATACATGTTGGAAGATTTTTGTTAACCCACTTCTTCTGGTTTCCACCTAAGCTTTATAAGGGTGTTACTGTCAAGCAATCACTCTGATATTCATTCATTCACTCATTCATTCATTCCACACCTTTGATGAGCACCCATTATGTGCCAGACACTGCACCAGATCCTAGAAGGTCATGAAGTTTAGGACCTAGGTGGAGAAACAGACATGAATCAAATATTATTAATTCTACAAGCAAAGCTAAATTAAAACAAGTGAGATACATGAAGGAGGCATGGCATGATTCATTTCTTTAGTGAAATATTGAGTGCCAATCTCATTACTGCTAGAACATAAAATCTGTGGCAGAGAATACCAAAAGATGGGACGGGGTAAGACAATAGGAGTAAACACACTAGGACATTAGACTCAGCACATAGGTGAGCTGTTTCTTGCTTATTGTCTGCTTACAATTTCCTTGAAATTGCTATAAATATTAAATTATGACAGTTGTTTTAAAGAGAGTGAAGTTGAAATTCAATGATACAAGGCGTTTAGAAGTCTTCCTTGGCTAACTTTCTGCATTGATCTTTCTGTTCTCGTCATTCTCTCAGAATTATGAATGATAGGATAGCTGTTCTGAGCTTACAGTTACTTTGTTCTGCTCCTGTTAGTATGCTCCCTAATGAGAGGTCAATGGCAAGGAACATGCCTTCTCTCCTGTGTGTGGGAGGCATCATCTTTTAGTAGCATGTCCAATACCTTCTCTGGAATTGGCTTGCCCTTTCTCAAGGGATGGGCTTCCTGAAGCCATATTTGTGTAACATATTAGATTTAGGCATTTGATCAGGTTGTGGGGAGGGATTCCCATCACTGGGTATTTAGAATAGAAACAAAAGAGAATGGTCCAAATTTTGTATTACATTATCTCAAGAAATGTAGGTTTCCATGTCCCCTTATGTGAATGAAACAGAAATGGACAAAAACCCTCAGAAAGAAAAGAAATGGTACAGACATGCAGAGAGAATTTGACCAAAGGCAGGTTGTTCTGCCCAAGGTTCTAGGATTTTTGAGGTCTAGGTTCTTTTAAAGGCCCTGCCACACCCTTTGATTGGGTTCGATTGGGTTCCCTAAGACATCATTCTATACTTACATTAAATCTTCCTTTTTCACTTAAACTTCTATAACCTAAAATAGCACTAACTCATGTCTGTGAACATATTCCAAAGTGTTTAATATTGCTTTCCTAACAGAAGACTTTTTTACTTGCAGTACTTCAGAGACAAAACAAATCCAAAGTTGATTTATTTTTCAGAATGTTTTTCCAGAAACTTTCCATCAGTTTAAGGCAGATGGTAGATACTATCGTTTCAGAACTTCATATAAGTAAGTACCCTTGAATAATCAGGGACAGAGTAACAGGGAATCTCAGGAAACACTATCATAAAGTTCTTTAAATGGCCTGTCCTGTACCCTTGAGGCAAATATGGTTTACATGTCAAATGACCCTGCATAGTTGCTCACTTTTCCTAAGTTTTAGCTCCCTCATTTGTATACAGGCAATTCAACCTGATGTACAGAGCTTTTGAGACAGAAGATAAGTGAAAAATTCTTTGGAAAGGGCATCACCCACAGTAGGTTGTCAATTAAAGGTGGTTCTTCCCATGAAATTTTATAATTAGGTAATATGATCCTTGAAAGACCACGTGGTAAAATGAAAGGAACACTTGAATCTTGGTTAGGAGACCTCTCTTCTAGGCCTCTGTTGTCACTAACTAATAGTAAGTCCATGCTGGGTACTTCTTCCCTCCAAGCCTGTACCCCTATGCATAAAACCCTATTCCTTTCATCTGAAGTGCCATCCTATATCATCATGTCATGTAAATCCTAACTATATTCACAAGTCATCCTGAGTCATGCCTTCTTCAGAAACACCTTCCTGGTTTCCATAGTCAGAGGAGACATCTCTTTTATTATGTAAATGAACACTATACATGAGTCTCTCTTAAGTGAATTGCTAGAGAGAGCCCTACTTTATAGATCTAGCAATATTCACTTCCCTTCCTTTTTTTCTCTGTTTAAAGACAATGCATATTTCAAAGTTATGCTAAGAAATATTAAATTAAAAGCTTAATTTTTTTTTAAAAGCTTAACATTTGCTATAGATGGCCTACAAACCTATTCAGTTGATAATGAACTTGGCTTATAGTTAGTACTGGATATACCATTTACTTTTGTATGTCCAGCACCTAGAAAGATGCATGACATAGTAGGCACTTCATAAATACTTGTTAAATGAGTAAATGAATACTGACTTTATCAGGAAGAAGTAAGCAAAGCAACATAATTTCAAGGGAATGTGCTTTTAGATCAATTAAATTTGCCCAAATCTGGGCTATAAGGATAAAAAGAGACTGGGATTAATAGGAACCAATGGCTCCAATTTCAATGTCAAGGGCTTAAATTATCATTTATAAAACATAGTCTATTATTTGGTAGGAGATGGATGACAGCTAGTTACATAAATCCATAGAAAGTGATTTTGGATATTAGAGGATTATTCCAAGCATTCATCTTATAAAGAGCTATAATTGGTGATCTTAACAAACACAGGTAATTAATCTTTGTTATCTCGTGACACATTTATTTTCTTTAGAGCATGTACCATAGTTTCCACTAATTTTCTTGATTATCTTAGAATCTTCTTTGAGATTTGTTGGCAGTGGTATTTCAGCATACTATGAGCTATATGTGGGGAGGAACCATAATTCCTTGGTCTATTGTTGGGTGTCATTGCCTAGCCCAGAGTAGAGGAAGTTCAACAGATGTTGAATGAATAAATGTGCAGATGGCAGGCTGATGAACAGTTGAGTGGACAGATGGAAGAAGGGAGGCCAGCTGATCACCCAGATGGACTTTTGGGTCATGACTCCAAATAATGAAAGCAAGTTTCTAACAACAAAAAATCAGTTTCATTACATTGTTGAGTAGGTGAAAGGCTTACTCATCCTCCCAGCCCATCTGTGCTGAGATCATAAAATACCTGAGACTGAATAATTTATAAAGAACAGAAATTCATTTCTCCCAATTCTGGAGGCTGGTAAGTCCAAGATAAAGGTGCCAGCATTTGCTGTCTGGGAAAGCTGTCTTCCACTTCCAAAATGGTACCTTGTCTCTGCATCCTCCAGAGGGAATAAGCAGGTATCCTCACATGGTAGAAAGTAGAAAGGTCAGAAAAAGAGATCTACCTAGTTCCCTGAAGTCCTTTTATAAGTTATCCGTTAGGGGGGGATGATCACTTTCCAAATGTCAGACCTCTTAATATTGTTGCATTGGGGGTTAAGTTGCAACACAAACATTCATACCAACCACATAGAGATGACAGAATAATAACAAAAACATGTGAAGTGAAATGGTTATAAGAACACCAATAGCAGCCAATGCTTATGTAGTGCCAACTATTTGCCAGGCACTGTTCTAAGTGCTTTCCAATTCAAGAGTGTCCAAACTGTGGCCCGAGGGCTCATACAGATTATTTGAGCACCGTTTTGCTGATCTGTGGTGTCGGACATTGTGAAAAGTATGCAAGGACCTTTCTTTGCTCATCAGGTTTCCTTGGAGTTTGTATATTTAATATGTGGCCCAAACCAACTCTTATTCTTCCAATTTGTGGCAGAGAAAGAAAATGGCTGGATATCCTTGCTAGAAAGGGAACAAGTATAAGTCATATACGAACTCCTAATTTTACATATATCAACTCTTGCTTCTTAATGTGAGTGAAAAGTGAGTGTTCCTTCTTCATCTAGAGCCAAAATTTTATCTATCAATAAGAGAATCTAACTATTCCTACCATTGCCCCACATACATAACAATGGTCTGTGTGATCTCATCACATTTAATTGCAGGAGTAAATTTAACCCCTCACTAAATGCCCAAGGAAAGAGCCTGCATGGTTTCTCAGCCTGGAAATCTGAAGAATCAATCTGCAATTTGTTTCCTGCAAAACTATCATTCCTCTTTTCATACCCATCACTGCAAAAATTACTTTTCTGACCTTTCTGCAGCTTGGGAACTATAAATAGACCCTAATGAGGTCAAAAGTTAGTAATGACAGTGCTAATTCAGTGGTTCATTTGGTAGAAAGTCAGTCTCCTTTATTCAAAAGAAAAAATAGGATTATTGAGAAAACTAGGAGAATTTTCTTTACATGATTGATGGGGAAATAAAGTAATCACCTCTGAAGTACCACAACACATAATATCTCTGCAGTGTTCTCTTTCTTCTTCTGACACCCATGAGTAATTGAAGAGAAGAGAGCCTCTTAGAATGACCAATGAAGTGAAAGTGACAACACTTTTCTCTGCTATCTAGCCACACAGTGACATGCTGGGGTCTTGGACAGTTGAGCGCTGACAGGATATAAAATGTCTTTGATGGGTTGCTCTGATGCCTGGCTCAGAGTGTACCTGCCACCAATCAGGTCACACAGTCTTGGGGTGAAACATATGTCTGAACAGACAAGCATTTCTGCTTCTAAGAAGCCAAGGGCTTTTGGACCTGTGTGACAAGGTCTGCTGTCTGAGAGTGAGGGTGAGGGAAAAATCCTCAAAGTGGAAATGAAGGAAATCAAAGTGAAAAACAAGATGAAACAGGTAAAAAGCACTGAATACAATTTCAAGATTATTTTCTCCTCAAACTCATCCATAATGACTGATTAACCACAATGTTTGGACTGACAATGAGGAGATCACTAACCTTTTGTCTCCAGCTCACCAACGCAGAGGTAGACAGTTCTCTCCTTGGAAAAGGCACAGTTCTGCAGCAGTTTACTTTGCAAAGCTAGATTTGTAAATGCAAACATTAATAATTCAATGGAAACAATCTGATGCTCAAAAAATGTAAGGAGGAGGAATCCTTTTCATTCTCACGAGCTCATTGTTTTTGAACTCTGTTAAAGTCCATTTAGGCAAAAATAGATCAGCTTATGATATACAGGAAGAAAAATGCTTTTAGTATAGATTTATAGAGAGGAAGGGTCTTTGGTTTATTGATAATAAAGTAATCAACTTTGTAGAGTTATAGTCAAAATGCCTCTGACCTGGTACAAGAGCCTGCTAGCCAGACAACAGGTGGCTGCTACTTGTTGGTGCCTGGAGAGATTGTGGATTAGGGAAGGAGAGATCCATGCATGTGACGTGACATTGAACATTCCTCTCAAGAGTCTTCTGAATATAGAAGGGAATTGGGTTGGTTAGGGAGTTCACCACAGTATCTCCAACTGCTAACCAAATCAGAAACCTGCCTTTGGTAGCTTTCACCTACAGGCCCCATGACCGCTGCCTCATGTAAGAAAGACAGGTATTTTAAGGAAAAGCACAACAACCACATCCTTCAGATACACCTACCACCAAATAACAACCATCCTCTTTAGAAGCTATGCCTGATACATGGTAGACAATGAATACGTATATGTTAAATGAACGAAAATGAATGAATAAATAAATAAAAGATTACACAGAGTAGCTGTTTCATAAATACAATTGGTTTACACTGATTAAATTATACTGGCTTGGTACTGTGTGGGCTGTGATTGCACAAAGATCTGTTGTCTTCATAAGATGTGGCCTTAGAACACAAATAAACCTCTTCATCCAGTTCTCAGCCCAAAAAGCGCTGATTCTGATCCAATGACAGGATGGCTACAGTAGAAGTATAAAGCAACATTGTATCTGTATAGCACAACACTTTATTGATGATGCAGAAGATTTTCATGATATAGGCAGTCCTGAGTTAGAAACATCTGATTAACATATGACTTACAGTTATGATCAGAAGCTATTATAGGTAATAGGTAAGTTCACCTGTTCCAACTTACATACAAATTCAACTTAAGAAGAAACCTACAGAACCTATTGTGTTCATTACTCAGGGACTGCCTATAATTGTTTTACTATACTCCTTATCTACTTTAAGGCCTGCCTTTAAACTAAAATCTATGAATAACATGATAGGATTTCTAGATTGCCTCAATTCAAGTTATGCTTTTCTTCATTCCGGACATCAGTCTCAGGCCAGGGATGAGGGTAGTTAAGTACAGAGTCAATAGGAAACCAGCAAGAGAGGATTAACGAGTTGAGAAAACAGAAAGCCGTGTGAAATGCTGGCAAACTCATCCCAACTCTAACAAGAAAGGCCGAGATGTCTGAGCTCGCTGGGACAGCAAAACAGTCATGAAAATAATGAAAACATTGACTGTGAACAAAACAGCCTTCTAAGCAAGTATAAATATCAGTGCTAAGGGTCTTAATAGCGGATTTTAACAAACTTCCTCATGTAATCTCAGGGAACAAGAAAGATAAAATAGAATGCGCATCTGTTCAAACTGAACATATTTAAAGCTAGAACCAACTTGGTGCCAAAGACATCTCTGTCACAGAGAAGGAAAACTTCCAGTGGAGGAAAAGCTCTGCTTCGTGCCCAAATGTCACAAACCTGGGGAAGAAAATGAGGTAACCGCTGCCTCTCTGATGAGGCAGTGTGTCGGTTTCCTATGGCTGAGGTACCAAATTACCACAGATCCAGCAACTTCAGACAACACAGACTTAGGATCTTGCTGTTCTGCAGGCTGGATGCCTGACACAGGTCTCACAAAGCTAAAATCAAGCTGTGAGCAGAGCCAGATCCTGTTCTACCTATAATCTCTGGCTCGTGATCTCCGTTCTCCATCTTCTAAGTTGGCAGTGATGCGTCGAGTCATTCTCACATGGTGTGCCATCACCCTGACCTCCTTCATCCGCTTCTAAGGATGCTTGAGATTGTAATGTAGCATTGGACCCAACTGGACAGTACTGAATAATCTTCCTATTTTGAGGAGAGCTATTTAGCAACCTTAATTCCATCTGCAATCTTAGTTCCCCATCTCATATAATGTGACACATACATAGTTTCCAGAGGCTAAGAAACTTTATGAGGAGGGCGTATTCTACACTACCTACTACAGGCATCAATACTTCAAATGTACCTTTGTCTTTTTTTTTTAATCTGTCCAGCTTTAGCTACCACAAGAAGTGAGATCCTCTTATTTGTGTAATCTGTGTATGTGTAAGATGTGAGAATCATATATTCTTTGCTAGACAGTGCTGGATATATGAGGTTAGAAATTAACTTCTCCAACTCATCCTAGAAAAAGTGCTCTACACCTCATGGCTGAATGTCACTATGGTCACCCTTGAGGTACTCCCCTTAGGAAGCTAGGGACCAACGCCAGGACCCAGTCCGCCCTTCAAAGTAATTTTTCTAGGACGAGTCTTCGAACTTAATTTTCTGACCTTGTATGACAACAGCTCTGAAAGCCATTCCAGAAAGAGTCCCAGAACTGCTGTAAAGGGTGGACTGGGTGCTGGCATTGGTACATAGCTTCTTAAGGGGAGGACTCAAAAGGAATCATAGTGATATCAGCACTTTTCATGGGACAAATTCTCGGACATAATTTTATAACCTCATTGGTACTCTCAGCCTTCCTCACCTCTCAAAACCCCCAAAAAAGCAAAACAAAAAATAACATTTAGGAGGAAAAAACCCTAGTATACAACATCTCAAGCATCAGAATTTACCCAGTGCACAGTTTCTAAGGGCATCTACCCACTAATAGGCTTTTCTCCATCTAAAATTCTCAACATTTATTTTGTTACATTTTCTGTATTTGGAGAATGATATCTAATAAGTTTCATTGCTATTAGCAGTCTAGACATTTATGATAAATTAAAGTTCCATTAAGTGTGAAGGTATCAAAACAATAGCAGATCTGCCTTCCACTGAATATATTTTAGGATGACAGCTTGGCTTCATCTGACTTCCTCACTGGGAGCAGCTCATCAAACCCACAGTTCCAGTGACAGAGCCCAACCGGCATCTATTTTTGTGGCACATGAAAAAAAAAATGCCCACATAGGCAGTGCATCTGGTCCAGAAATAAAATTAAATACAACAATATTGAGGCATCAAATACTCAGATCCATTTCACTGTTTTTTATCCAAAGGCACCCTAATTGAAGGTGGCATTCCAAGGTTAAACTCCAGCTCTGACAGCATCTTGTGTTAGACAGCTGTCAAAATGTAATAAGACACCTGTTAAACGGAAGCGGATGCCAAAGCCACATCATATTTCCATACATCGTCATTCCTAAGCTGGAGGTTTCATGTCACTGAGCAAACAGGGGAGTAGCTGGATGTCTTCCGGGCTGCACTCCCATATTTGCAGGTAAGGAAGAGAAAGAGAGAAATATGACCTCCTGAGCAGGAAGCACCCAAGGGATTTAAGTCTAGCAAATGATTGTGAGCATTAAAAAGGCCAGCTCTGAATAAGCTTAAATTCAGTATTCAGCCCTTGAGTCTTGATCCCGATCAGAGGCAGGGAATTATTTTTTAATATCTGTTTTACATAATTAAGGGCCAGTAGCTTTCATGCAGATGAGTCCTTTGAATGCTCACAACACCAAATGGGCTTCATTAGCTTAGCTGAGCAATTATGAGGCAGGAAGTAAAGGCTGAGATAAAGCCTTTATCTTCAAAAAGGTCTGAAGCAGAGTGTACTGATAGCCAAGAGGCCGGATGATGCATTTTGTACATTTATTAACTTGGAGGTAAAACTTTTATAGCTCTTGATAGCTTTGAAAGCTATGCATACATCCCATTTAATACCCAAACAAGAGAAACAGGTGGTATGTTTAAGGATCTGAAGAAAGTCTTGAAGTATTTCCTAAACATTTGTACTTTTCACCAAGCCTTTCTCTATTTATTCTAAATGCCTTTTCTATTGTTTTCAAATTGCTTCCCTCATTTCCCTCCCATGTGCATTTCAAAGGAAATTGGAGAGCTTAAAATGTGGCTAAATATAACCCTACACTAAGCGAACAGTGAATAAAACCTTAAGAAATTGTTTTAGATGTATATTCTTCCACTTTTGATTAGGAAACCGCATTATCACAAACGAGTCTTGCTCAGAAGAAAGGTTTTTTGTTTATAAGATGGCCAAAAACATAAAGGGAAAGCCCAGACTTAGGGGACTAAATCCAATTCTCAGCTATTTCAGTATAGGCATTTTTTCCTAGATAATCAGCCTCATTGTATGCATATTGAAGAATAAAGATAAATCAAATCTTTCACGAGTTAAGAAAGGCAAAACCACAGTCCTTCAGCTCTGCAAAGAACCATTCAAGTTGGCCTATCTGGTGCAACCACCTTGTTTGAAAGACAGGAAATCAAATCAAGCAGAAGGTTACTGGCTGTTCAGAAAAAGCACTGAGACTCCACCACAGCCACAGGTGAATCCCAGGGCTCCTATTTCCTACCCTGTGCTAGTTATTATGCTTCCAGGACACATCCCTAGGCAGCCAGCTTCAGGATAAAAAAGGGGTCATACAAAGACCAGGGGTACATAAACACCCGAAAGGAGCATCTGCTTGTGGGGTTTTGTTCTGTGTCTCTTCCTTTTTCATAGGCATCCCAGTTGCCAGTTTTGTTTCTGTGTTTCTCTCTTTTCCCCAGTTCACACAGAAGCAGACACTTAGCAGACAAAAAAACTGCTGGATAACTACAAGGCACAAAGTTGTATGGAGTGTTTGCAGAGCAAACAATGTTAAGCCCAGAGACTAGGAAAGATTAGGCTGGGGAAGGGACAGGACAACACGAGAGGGTATGAGTTTAGGGTATAGAAAAAACAAAAGGACCCGAGTCCTTAAAAATTTAGGGTCCCCATCTCGAGTACCAGGTAGCTAGGTGAAAATTTGCCCACATTTCAATAAGGCTCTCCATTGGCTAGTAGCCTAAACCTCAGTTCAGTTACCATGGCAAATTGACTCATGCCTTATAGATAACTTGACATCCAATGATCAGGGAAAAGTACCAGCCCTCCAGAGGATGGGGAGCTAACGTGAAACAGTAAAAAGGGGAAGCTTTACCTCTTGACCAGGCTGGGTCTAAATAGAATGAGCTAGGAATTCCTATCAGAGCCCAGGGTAGTGGTACAGTGAGGGCACACTAGCCCTCTGATGTACGTTGCATTCATTTGCCAACTACCTAGCCCCAGTTGTCCAGGAAAGCCTCCAGTGAAGATAGCTGACCCTTGAGCAGTGCAGCATTGAACTGTGTGGGTCCCCTGATACATGAATTTTCTTCTGCCTCTGACCCCCAAGACAGTAAAACCAACAGCAAGACCAACACCTCCTTCTCCTCCTCCCTAGTCGACTCAATGTGAAGATGACAAGGACCTTTATGACGATCCAATTCCATTTAATGAATAGTAGATAGGCTTTCTCTTCCTTACAATTTTCTTACTAAAATTTTCTTTTCTCTACCTTTCTTTACTGTAAGAATACAGTATATGATACTTATACAAAATGTGTGTTATTTTTGGTATGGCATCCAGTCAACAGTAGGCTACTAATAGCTAAGTTCTGGAGGAATCAAAAGCAGATTTTTGACTGTGAGGAGGTTGGTACCCCCAACCTCCGTGATGATCGAGGGTCAGCTATATTCTGTTAGCTCACCAATGTCAACTCACATGATTTTACATGTGTATTGACTTCCAATATGGAAAGAGTAAGTCCCACAGTACACAGGAGTGTCTACATCTGTGTGGTGACCCTGGCACCCAAGGCCTCTCCTGTAAAACTGCACCTGCTCTTCTCACCAACTTCTCATCTCCAACACTCCAGCCAAACAGGAATCATGTGCTATTCACTAACATACCCTACGCTTGCCTCCTAGTCTTTATACTATTCTTCCTACCTAGAAAGCTCACCCTTCCTTTTCTTTGGGTCTTGATAATTTATCCACTGCCCAACCAAAAAGTTTTAAAATTTGAAATGATTTACAAGTGGAATGAGATGGCCTAGCTAAGACTAGTGTATTACATAAAGTGGGGCTAAAACCATAAAAATAATGATGGCTAACTTGGTGTCAGGAACTGTGTAATGTATCATACATTATTCTTATAATCACTCCAAGAGGGAGATATAATGGTTCTCATTGATATTAATAGATGAGGCCCAGGAGGGTAAAAGAACATGCCCAAGACCATCCAGCTAGGATATTGACCAAAGCAATAGAACTTGAGAGCCCACTGTTAAGCCATACCCTCTGTGCCTCTAATGGTCCTTCTAATCTCATGATTATGGTATTTTATAATATAATTGCTCCTTTCCAGAGCCCTTTCAGGATGCCTCCATGGGACACAACTCCTCCTTCCTTTGGAGGTTCTCTCACTGGCCTTACCTGATATGTTTGAATACTTCTCACCTAAATACAGAAGGTCCTTGACTTACAATGGTTTGACTTCAGACTTTCTGACTTTACAACAGGTTTACCCAAGGATTAAAATGCATTTCACCTACCATAGTTTTGGAGCATCTGGACTGGATAAATTCCTAGAGAAGAGGTACCCTGGTGGGTTTACACACAGAGCAACCATATTGCCTGGGATGCTGCAGATAGTAAAGGTTTTCTTGAATTAACATTTTCCCAGGGTTTCACATGATGCCAGTGCTCCACGAATGGTGGCTGTGTTTGTTGAATAATGATGCTCAAAAAATCATCAAAGGAAAGAGTCGAGATTTCTCACAGTAACAGACACTCCCACCCCCTTCTTTGCTGGGAGTGTCACCCTCACCTTGGCAAACAGGCCACTGGACAGTCTGTTCTCATCAGGCTCAGGGTGGGACTAAAAACTTGCTTTTCTAGCCAAGTAGTGAAGTTATAAAAGTCTTTGTTTTTGTGATTGTTTGAAGACATGAAATTCTTCACAGGTGTTAATGGCACAAACAAAATCACTGGCATTTGGACAAGTCCAGAGCTGTATTATTTATAAAAGCTGGTTTGTAAAAATCCCTAGTTGTTTTCCACCTGCCAGCACATTCAGGGAAGACTGCCTTCCTTAACAATTGACTTAGAGTGGTTCTAGCCCCATCTTTATAAGGAGCCCCACTCAGAGAGGGAGGGAAGGGGAGGGAGAGGGTGGGGGGAGAGAGGATAAAGGGTGAGATCACATGAGCTTTAAACAAGATAATGAGGTAAGACCTCCTTGAGGGGGTGACATTTGAGCAGAGCCCTGAATCGAAGCTCATCTCATGCAAATATAGAACAAGAATGATTCAGGCAGAATGTAAAGGCCAACAGGCAAGAAATAGTTTCACGTGGTCAAGGAATTACAAGAAAGATAATGTGCTAGAAGGTGGAGAGTGATGGGAAATGGAGGAGAATAGTGATAATAATATCAATAATAAGAATAATTATTACTCTATTGAACACTTTCTTGGGGTTAGATGATTTATATTCATTATCTTCATAAGCTCTTTAAGGAGGGGCTATTAGCTGAGCACAGTGGCTCATGCCTGTAATCCTAGCACTATGGGAGGCCAAGGCAAGTGGATCGCCTGAGCTCAGGGGTTCAAGACTAGCCTGTGCAAAAGCGAGATCCAGCTCTAGTAAAAGTAGAAAAAACTAGCCAGGCATTGTGGTGGGAACCTGTAGTCCCAGCTACTCAGGAGGCTAGGGCAGGAGGATCACTTGAACCTAAGAGTTTGAGGTTGCTGCGAGATATGATGATACCATGACACCCTATCCAGTGCACAGAGTGAACCTCTTGCCCTCCTCTGTCTGGTTGGTCCTCTTTGTGCTGACCTTATGCTTGGTTTTCTAGAGGTAGCATTGAACCTTTAGCATTGCCCTACTGCCCCTGCCCCTTCTAAAGTCTTCCTGTGACCCCTCACCTTGTAGGGCATCCCTTCCCCTGGCAGCCTTGGAAAGACCCATGTCTCCACCCTTTCCGGTAACACCTGCTGCCCGACATAGAGCCCTGGGAATCTCTCATCCTCTTTGACGTTCTCAAATGGCTGCAGGGAACTGGACTGAGGTAGAGGATGCCCCATTTCTTCCTAGTCACAAACACTACATAGACTGAATATTGTGTCCCTCCTCTAACGAATTCATATATTGAAATATTATTTCCCAATGTGATGGTATCAGGACGTGAGGCCTTTGCGAGGTGATAAGGTCATGAGGGTGGCACCCACATGAGTGATATTAGCGTCCTCATAAGGAGGCCCCCAAGAGCTGCCTTCTTCCTTCCACCATGTGAGGACACTGTGAGAAGATGCCACCTGTGAACCCAGAAGCAGCTTTTACCAGACACTGAATCTACCAGAACCTTGATCTTGGACTTCCCAGGTTCCAGAATTGTGAGAAATAAATTCCCATTGTTACTAAACCACCCAGTCTATGGCATTTTTATTATAGAATCGCCGAAGGACCAACATACACATTATCCATGGTCCCATCTCTCTCTGCTATAGAGGGCTACTGTAGGAAGCCTCCTGATTTCAGGAATCTTCAGGTGAGAAGCTCCTTGGGCTCACGTGTGCCTCCAAACTAGAGCTGCCACTAGTACACATGATGTCTTGTGCAGACTGTAAAAGGGCACCCCATCCGCATGGATAAATGACCAGATAGTTCCACTCTCTCCTTGTTCCTCAGCCAGCCATCCTAGTGAATGGCAAAAATGCACAATCCTATGCTGTGGCCCTCCCAAACTCTGGGGTACACATGCCAATTTCTCCCAAAAATCCCTTCCCCCTGATGGCAGTCTGGGGTCTGCCCATGACTCTGCAGTTACCCTACCCAGAGAGTTCACCCAGTCTCCATTTGCAGCATCTCCACTCTGGCCAGGCACAGTGGCTCATGCCTATAATCCTAGCACTCTGGGAGGCTGAGGCAGGTGGATTGCTTAAGCTCAGGAGTTCAAGACCAGCCTGAGCAAGAGTGAGACCAGTTTCTACTAAAAGTAGAAAAACAAGTCAGACGTGGTGGCACACGCCTGTAGTCCCAACTAATCAGGGATCACTTGAGCCCAGGAGTTTGAGGCTGCTGTGAGCTATGACCCCATGGCACTTTGGCCTAGGACAATAGAATGAGACTCTAACTAAAAAAAAAAAAAATTGTACCCCCATGTTGAGGGGAGCTTTACCTTTCCTCAGTTTGATAGGAGAGCAGTTCTTGTAGTGTGGTGCACAGATTCTTAGGGGTCTTCAGGACCCTTTGGGGAGATTCACAAGGTTGAAATTATTTTCATGATAATTTTAATATTTAATATTAATAAACAGGCTTGGTGCCTGTAGTTCAGTGGATAGGGCGCTGGTCACATACTCTGAGGCAGGTGGGTTAGAACCTGCCCCGGGTCTACTAAACAACAATGACAACTGTAACAAAAAAATAGCTGGATGTTGTGGTGAGTACATGTAGTCCCAGCTACTTGGGAGGCTGAGGCAAGAGAATCACTCAAGCCCAATAGTTAGAGGTTGCTGTGAGCTGTGACACCACAGCACTCTAGTGAGGGTGACATAGTGAAACTGTCTCAAAAAAAATAAAATTAATAAACATGATATTTTAATATTTCACCTTTCTCATTGTGTTGACTTTTACATTGGTACAATAGTGGTGGGTAGAACTGGCATGTTAGTAAAATTAATAAACATGATATTTTAATATTTCACCTTTCTCATTGTGTTGACTTTTACATTAATGGTACAATAGTGGTGGGTAGAACTGCTGGCATGTTAGTGAATGAAGGTAGTGGTACCCAAATGTACAGGCAGCTATTGAATTCCTCACCACCAAACACTCACCAATAGGAAAAACAAATTGCAGTTTCCCTTGAGGAAGTAGTAAAAAAATTATTAAATTTCATAAATCTTGACCCTTGAGTATCCATCTTCATAATAATGTTCTATGTGATTCAATGGGAAATACATATAAAGCACTTCTACTACATATCAGACTATGATGGTTGTTTTAAGAAAAAAATCACTTTTGCAATTGAATCACTTGTTTTCATGGAATACCATTTTTACTTGAAAAAATGGCAGAAAAGCCATTGCTGCGCCAACTTAGGTACTTAGCCACTATTTTCTTGAAAATGTACAAAGAAACCTCTTATTAATACTTCCAGAGAAATAACCTAAGGGCATTTGTTGCCAATGGAAAAAAATGAAGTTTTCAAACAGAAATTGGAATCTTGCAAAATGTGCCTTGGAAACCATGAGCTCGATAGCTACCCTACTTACAGACCTTTCTAATGGCCTCATGGATGATGATAATAAATGTGATTTTTGGCTAGTATAATGAAATGTGTCAATTTAGAAGATCTGCATGACTCAGTGAATTAATATTTCCAAATGGCTGATCCATATCCCAAGCACAAGAAAGATCAATGGACTAAAAAAAAAGTATATGGTTTCCAATTCCACATTGCAAATAATCCTTAATAAATCACCTCTTGTGAACGTTTTGGTGTAATATCAAAGAAAGATATCCACAACTAAATAAAAGCCTACTAAAAATTTCTTTTTGTCCAACTACATATCTGTATGAGGCCAGATTTTCTTCATCACATTAATGAGATTTTTGTAAAACTATAAAATAATGCTGATCTTCTCATTAATTTTCATGTTTTGGAAAATAGAGTTATTTTCATTAAAATGTTTATGTTAGCATGGGATAGTTTTATTTTTATTATTTTAAAATACATCAATAAGTAAATATTTTAAAAATCCTAGTTATGATTTCTCATACTGTGTATATTCTTTTTTTTCTGAAAACTTTATTATTGGGGATTCATTGATGGTACAAGATGTGTCCCACACTGAGACCTCACCCCCCCTCCCTTCTTCTCTCTCTCTGCTCTTCCTTTCCCTCACCCGTTCCTCCTCTCTCTCTCTGCTCTCCCCTTTTCCCTCCTCCCACCGTGTCATTGTCATTAATTGTCATCAAATCAAGATTGAATACATAGGATTCATGCTTCTCCATTCTTGTGATGCTGTACTAAGAATAATGTGGTCCACTTCCATTCAGGTTAATACAAATGCTGTAAAGTCTCCATTTAATGGCTGAATAGTATTCCGTGGTATACATGTACCACAGCTTGTTAATCCATTCCTCGGGTGGGGAGCATTCAGGCTGTTTCCACATTTTGGCAATTGTAAATTGAGCTGCAATAAATAGTCTAGTACAAGTGTCCTTATGATAAAAGGTTATGTTTCCTTCTGGACAGATGCCCAATAATGGGATTGCAGGATCATACGGGAGGTCTAGCTTGAGTTCTTTGAGGTTTCTCCATACTTCCTTTCAAAAAAGTTGTATTAGTTTGCAGTCCCACCAGCAGTGTAAAAGTGTACCTTTCTCTCCACATCCACACCAACATGTGCAGTTTTGAGATTTTTGTGATGTGGGCCATTTTTCTCTGGGGTTAGATGATATCTCAGGGTGGTTTTGATTTGCATTTCTCTAATAATTAAGGATGATGAGCATTTTTTCATATGTTTGCTAGCCATTCGTCTGTCTTCTTGAGAGCAGGTTCTGTTCATCTCTCTTCCCCATTGATATATGGGATTATTGGCTTTTTTCATGTGGATTAATTTAAGTTCTCTATAGATCCTAGTTATCAAGATTTTGTCTGATTCGAAATATGCAAATATCATTTCCCAGTGCATAGGTTGTCTATTTGCTTTGGTTGTGATCTCCTTAGCTGTACAGAAGCTTTTAAATGTAATTGAGTCCCGTTTGTTGCAATTGCCATGGCAGTCTTCTTCAGAAAGTCTTTCCCCAGGCTGATATCTTCCAGTGTTTTTCCTATGCTTTCTTTCAGGATTTTTATCATTTTGTGCCTTAAATTTAAGTCCTTTATCCATCTTGAATCAAGTTTTGTGAGTGGAGAGAGGTGCGGGTCCAGTTTCATTTACTTGCATGTGGATATCCAGTTCTCCCAGCACCATTTATTGAATAGGGAGTCTTTCCCCCAGTGTATGTTCTTGTTTGGTTTATCGAAGGTTGGGTGGTTGTAAGTTGTAAGTTTCATTTCCCCAAATCAATGTCCACAAGTCAGTAGCCTTTGTATACACCAATAACAGCCAAGATAAGAAGCTAATTAAGGACACAACTCCCTTCACCATAGTTTCAAAAATGAAATACCTAGGAATATACCTAAATATGAGGTGAAGGACCTCTATAAAGAAAATTATGAAATTCTAAGAAAGGAAATAGCAGAGGACTTTAACAACTGGAAGAACATGCCATGCTCATGGCTGGGAAGAATCAACATTGTAAAAATGTCTATACTTCCCAGAACAATCTACCAATTCAATGCCATCCCTATTAAAGTACCAACATCATACTTGCAAGACTTGGAAAAAAGGATTCTGTGTTTTGTATGGAACCAGAACAAAAGCCTATATAGCTAAGGCAGTTCTTAGTAATAAAAATAAAGCTGGGAGCATCAGCATACCAGATTGTAGGCTGTACTACAAGGCCACAGTGGTCAAGACAGCATGGTATTGGCACAAAAATAGAGACATAGACATTTGGAATCGCATACTGTATATATTCATAGATATAACCCATGTTAAAAAAAAAAACTTTTTGGAGTCATCTATAATTTTTAAGACTGTAAAGCAATCTTGTGAGTAAAAACTTTGAGAACTGCTTGCTGGGAGATGGGGAAGCACCTCTCCCATCTGTAGATGGTAGAAGCTCTGACCCCAAATATGGTAGAAACTACTGTGACCCAGACTAACCGAAATCCCTTTCCTCATGATACAGAACTAGTCCTTCTGCTTCTCATAAGAAGTCCTGGGTGGATATAGACCCAGCTGTTTGTGGGTCTATTTAGGAGGCTGGGTATTTGGAACCTTTGTTTAGTCTGACTTGTCCTTTCCAGGAATTAGAAAATTTCCCACTCAGTATCTAGTAAAATAATCTTTCATGGTTTTACCATATTTATTTTTGCTTCTTTGTGGGAGAGTAGTTATTCTGTCATTATATAAATTTGGCCTCATTTAAAAATATTCATTACCATTTTATGAATAAAGGTTAAGTGTGAATAAAGGTTAAGTCGGAAGTTTGAGTGGAGTTTTGAGAAAAGCATGGGCTTTGGGATAGAATCCCAGCTTTACCATTTACAGAGTAGCTGTGGGAAAATTACACAATCTTGCTAAACTCATTTTCTCATCTCCAAAATTAGGGAGAGAATACCTGTCTTTCAGGTTGCTTAGAGATAATGCATATAAATGATATGACACACAATAGTAAATGAAATAAACTGCCATCATCGTCATCATCACCATCATTGTCCTAATAGGGAAATTGGGAAAGACTGTCAGCTGGAACCCTCCGAGACAATCAGCTTAAGTCCTTTTTGGTGCTCTTGCTAAGTCTCTAGTGTCCACTTATTTCCTTTCTCGCTGGAAACTCAAGGTTTCTGTCTGAATGCCAGGGAATAGCAGATCCACTGGGCAAGATGAATCTACCACCCTCTTCTCTATTCTGTCCCAACAAAGGAGCAATATTACCATCATGGTTGGACAGGAATTTTTCCTAAAGACTTTTTTTTTATATCTTTAATTCCTCCCAGGGCGAATTCCCTCCTCTGGGTTTTTCCCCAATTCTGGACCTTAGTGTGGGCCAGAATGGACCATGTTTGGCCAATAGTGTAAATAAATAAATAAATAAATAAATAAATAAATAAATAAATAAATAAACAAACAACCAAACAAATAGCTGGGTAGATTTGCTAAATAAAAAGATGTGTGAAACTGCAGAGACTGTTCTCTTGAGTATTTTTATTTTTTTTTAGATAAGGGTTCCAGGAGGGGATTTTTATGGAACGATGCATGAAAATGGTGCTTCCTCATGCTGCTAAAATGGACGCCCTGGGTCCCTTTCATAGCTGAGGGAGGCAGATTAATGAGTTGGGGGGATGTGGCTGCCACCTCTCAGCAGCTGGCTCAATTACCTCTCCTGTTCAAGCTGTGCTTTGGGGCTTGAAACATAAGCCTGGTGGAATTTTAACCTTGCTAGAGGACTTTGTTCCTTCACAGAGGCTGCCTACTTTTAGCTCAACTGTATCCTTTACTTCTCATAGATGGGTTTGCTGGAACCGGGGGAGTAAGGGAATCGCCCAGTGAATTTCCTTTTAAGAGTAAGGGAAGTAAATGAGATCATCAGGATAATAACAAAATGAGATGCTCTGAGAAGAAAAGCAGTGTTTACTTGAGGAAAAGATATGCGTATTTTAAGGAAGCATTTTGGTGGGAGAGGCAGCTTGTCTGAAGAACATGGTAAGAAATCATTTGACTGCAAGTACCAAATTCACTCAGGTAAAATGGATATTTAGTATGAGGCTAAAGTAAACCTCATGGATCCCACATGTACACAAGACAGCTGAGAATTAAGAGTTTTATAGTTCTATGGCTAAGTGTAGGGTTCTAAACCCTGGTTGCCTAACTTCTAATTCCGTATGTATCAGTTACACTATATGACCTTGGACAAGCTCCTCACCTCTTTGTGCTCTATCTCTTCTGTTGTAAAGCAGGAGAATAGGAAAACATATACTTTAGAAATTTTGTGAAATTTAAATGAGTAAATACACATTAAGTATGTAGAACAGTACCTAGCCCATATTAAGTCCTTCATAAATGTTTGCTATTGAGGATTTCCATAATAGCTACCCTGTTTCAGACCAATTCTCCCATCAAGGACAACTAGAAAAACTGGATAAAAATTGTAAAAATAATTCCAAAGGCATTGGGAGAACTACTAAGGCTGGAAGGACTTAAGAGCCTGTGCTGTACCCCACTCAAGGCATTCACTGATTAACAGGCATTATCTAAGATACCAAAAAGCTGAACAGAAAATACTGAAAGGTGAAGAGTTGAGCATCTCTTGTGGCAGTCTTATGGGGTTGAAGAAGACAAAAATTAGAGTTTAGGGTCAAAGAAAAGGAACCATCATGTTTATCCTCTGTTTTCATTTGGGACTCATAAAGGTTATAATCCAGAAATATGGGTTAACAGAAATACATCAACTCTCCTAAATACTGAAGACCTATTTTGAATTGGTTCAATAACTGATTTAATTAAGGTGGGCCAATCTGCCTTTAGCTAGCTACATGATAGAAGCAAAAGTTACTTTTCTCTGGAGGAAGATAATATCAAGAGCCTTACATATAACATTTGATAGTAAATCTAAAATTGCCAAACTCACCTGGAGACAAGATAAAATGTTCAAAAACCATGAGGAAAAGAAACTCAGATGATATAAAAAAAATAACAGGAAATAAAGATACTGGAATTAAGATAGACTTTAAAATTACTATCATAAATGTATTCAAGAAATCAGATGACATGGTAGTAACTTTCAGGACAGAATAAAAACTATTAAAAATGATCATGAAAATTCTAAAACTGAAAAAAACAATAGCCAAAATGAAAAACCCAACACATGGGATTATCAGGAGGTTAAAAAGTGATAAGAAAGGATTAGTGAACTGAAAAATTTTATCAGGAAAAAACATCTGGACTGAAGCACAGAGTGATAAAAGAATGAAAAATATAGAAAAGAACCTAATAAACATGTGAGACAGAATGAAAGACAGAATAAATATAGTTGGAGTCCCAGAAGAACAAGAATAGAATGGGGGAAAATAAAATCTGAAGAGGAAGGCTGAAAATTTTCAAAAACTGATCAAAGACACTGCATCACAGATTCAAGAAGTTTTATGGACTCTAAGGAAAATAAATAGGAAGAAAATCACACATAGGCACATTGTAGTAAAACTACTAAAAATCAAAGATGAGCATATTGTCTTAAAACCAGTCAGACAATAAGACGTATTACCATTAAAGAGGCAACAATAATCTGACAGATAACTTCACAAAACAAAACACTGGAAGTACTATCATGGAGAAAACAGTGAATGATATTTTCAAAGCGATGAAAGTTAATAAATAGTTGCCACCTACACTTCTTACCCATTGACAATAATCTCTATTTTTTTTTAATTTTAAAAGTATCTTCCTTTACCAAATATGCTTTAAAATATTTATTGAGCAGATAAAAAGGAAGGGAGCTAAAAAGATAAAATAGATGTTGAGCTAACCATTTTCTTTCAAGTTCTTGTGGAGTTCGGACTCTTAAATGTGTGAAATAAAGACATTTATAGACAAATCAGATATGAGAGAATACATCACCTGCAGATTTTCGCTAAAAAAAATTACCTAAGGGAGTTTGTTAGGCAGAAAGTAAATGATACCATATGAAAGCATGGAAATACAGGAAAAAACAAAGATTGATGGAAAGCATAAATATGTGGGTGTTTCTAAATTGCCATTGCATATTTATAAAATAATAATATTAATACCTTTTGGTTTAAAACATTTAGAATTAAAACATATGATAATAATAGCACCCAAGGTAGGAGGGTAGTAAATTGAGTGTTCAAATTCCTTGAATTGTCCAGGAAAGGGCAAAATTATTCATTTACATTAGATTTTGGTCGATCTATACAGTTTTCCTCAGGATAATTAATGAAAGAATAGTAATAATATGTAAAACTATGTTAATGGCAGATGGGATTATTGAAACACATAATTAATCCAAAAGAAGGCAAACAAAAAGAAACATAGAACAGATGAAAGAGAAAACACATAGTGGAATAACAAAATTAACCTAATTATACAGGTAATTATAGAAAATGGAGACTTGGCTCAGCACCTGTGGCTCAACGGGCTAAGGCGCCAGCCACGTACACCTGAGCTGGCGGGTTCGAATCCAGCCTGGACCTGCCAAACAACAATGACGGCTGCAACCAAAAAATGGCCGGGTGTTGTGGTGGGCACCTGTAGTCCCAGCTACTTGGGAGGCGGAGGCAAGAGACTCGCTTGAGCCCAGGAATTGGAGGTTGCTGTGAGCTGTGATGCCACAGCACTCTATCCAGGGTGACAGCTTGAG